>JAFBMS010002873.1:0-23491 GCA_019788955.1 Albula glossodonta
TCCACACCTATTACCTGGCAAAACCTCTCTCGTTAATTAAAACAAACCCATGGTCACTCCTCATTCAGCATCATATCCTCAGCAACTCTAATCCTAATTGTAAGACTGCTAGGCAAAACTTTTGAACACAGACGCTGTTGTTCCCCAGTGTGACGCCGATAGTTGCAGCAGCGTTTGCTCCAGCTTTATATGTTTTTGACCACGTCACAGAGACTACACGGCAAAAGGCAAAATCCCATTCATGTCAATGACGGTAGTTAGTGCTCGACTCCCGTCTCGTACTAGACACCGATGTGTACAATCTGCCTCCCTAGCCGGATCCTCACGACTCACAACGCACCTCCTAAACTTCCTACGACTGCAAGCAGCTGAAATACACTCGGTTTGCTTACATACAATTGAAGAATACGATTATTAACTTGACTACGGCCAAAATCACCAGGGTATGTAAACTTTTCATCAGGGTCATTTGGATGTTTTTTGTTGTCATTATGATTTAAAAATAAAAAACACAGTTGTTTATCAATAAATGGCTTCACCCGACCACTGACCATGAGTGGAAAAAAGTTTTTGTGTTATCATTCATATTCTCTGAAAAAAGGCCAAGAAAGCAAAAATTCTGCCGGGGTATGTAAACTTTTGAGCACAACTGTACATGCCATGTCCCTTATGTAACAAAACTTTGGCAACAGCTCAGCCAGTGTTTAGTCCTCAATGAGACAGTTGCAGATAATAACATGTTCACGTTTTCGTAATGTCATTGTTATTATATAAACAAGATAATATTGTACGTAATTGGATAGTTTTTGTATCGCTTCCCGTTCATTGATGTCTTGAATGGCCCAATGAGGTCGACACCTGAGTTTGTACAGACAGACAGAGGAAACTCATGAATCAATAGCTCTAAATTTGACTGCAATGCAAGCTTTCACACGATGAATGTTCATACCAATAATGTTCCACGGTGCCACTGGTTTGATCCGCTTCACCTCTGGTGCCTCCGTCTTAACCCGATCAAACTTTTGGCACGGGACACAGGTGCTGATCTACAAGTAAAGGTGCAGTAAAGCAAAAAAAAAAACAAAAAAAAGCTGTATTAAACTCCAGAAAGGTTTTGACTGAGGTTATAATTACACTGTACAGTTTCTATTGTACATGCATAAAAACGTTTAAAGATATACTAGATACGATTAGGCTGTACCACAGCTATCATTATAATACATTATACCTTTGAGACATTATGTATACAATATCATTGCAACACATTATAAGGCATTTTATGTCACAATAATCAAAACTATACAGTGCACATTTGAGACAGGAAGCAATATGGATCAACTTACCCATTACTCCACATCCTCTCTGATGTTATGCCAGTAGAACCGCTGCCCAATCTTCCCCACCACGCAGTTACGTCCAAAGTGGCCAGCGTGGACCTCCGTGAGGATGGCCACCTTCTCCTCCTCGGAAGGTAAAACTCTCCCCAGGGGCGAGCCATCCGTCCCCTTGTAGTACAAGATGTCACCTGCAAGGAAGAAATATAGGGATACATCCATTTAGTTGCTACTGCTGTGATGGATCAGCTAGATCATCACAGGATCGAAGGATTCCTTGTGTTTGTTTATGTGAAATCATGATTCCAAACAGCAGAATGACAGTAACTGACATTTCAATGCATAAGAAGAGCTGGTGTGGACGAGAAGCGTGATTGGCTCAGGTATCCTGGGTATCAGTCAAAGTTAAATACCTCATGGATAGCCACTGTCGATTTTGATGGCGGTAGAAGCGGATTAACTGTTCCAATTTTCTTAACATCTCCTCCTTCCCTACCCAAGCTCAGCCATTCATTCTTCCCAACAGCAATCAGGCTCCTTTCTTGTGCTCAGAACAGCTGATTCCATCAGGCAAATCACCTGTGAGTCCTGTCCACCTAGGCGTATGTCCCGGGTAAACTGGCCTTCTGGTTACAGAATCCCATTTTATTTGTACTTTTCCTATTTTTCCTTATCAAACACCTTCCAAATCCTGTTAATTCGGTCTCACTGGGAATCCATACTTTTGGATTTTTCCTCCCTGCCCAGGAAGTAATATTTTGTCGTATTTCACTCCCCCCGCCTGGCTGAATCTTAAAGGGATAGTGTCACATGCAAAATGTAGTTTTTATTTTTTATTTTTTGAACTAGTTCATCACTATGTATGCTCTAATCGCCATAGATGCATTTAAAATAAATAAATAAATAAATAAATAAATGACAGACAGTGAGCAGGAAAAGAGCACTCACACAAACACATATTTTTCACACTTTTGATAGGTGTGACTGGGCTCAGGGATTGGCAGTGGATGGGCAATTAGCCCCACCAAGAGCATAGACTTTGCGGGCCAGGGATATCGGAGTCTTGGCCCACACCAGTCGCAAACTATGCCGCTGTTTCGTTTGGTCCTTGTCCAGGGCACGGCTGTCCAAGGATGGCTCTCCCTTTCGGGGAATAATCAATTTACAGCAGAGGAGAGGTATCTGAATGAAACATCCATTTATTCATTTTACATCAGATGAACGCCACAGACAGGAATTTCTCTCCACTAAACATGACTTTTTCTGAGTTGTGTTACATCAGATATAACGCAAGATGCTCAAACAGGTGCACATAATTAGGGTTACACTTAAAATGACCCCTATGGCCAATGGTTGGGGTTATGTCACAAAGTCCCAAACATGGGAAAAGCAGCCAGGATATTGCTCTCTGAGTGCAATGCATGGGAAAGCAAAGCTTGAGCTACTGCTCTTGCAACTGTCATGTATGAGAAAATGTATTCTTCCAATGACTCCTACTGTTTGGCGAATGGCTAGGGTTGTATTATATGCAAATCACTTACACATGAAAATTAGGCCAGATGTTGCTCTCTGAGTGCAATGGATAGAGAAACAAGACTTGAGATCCTGCTCTTGCCGACGAATGAGAACATCCCACGATTGTGGGTAACTAGGGTTACACTGAAAATGACCCCTGTTGTTTGGCCTGTGATTGCAGCTGTATCATATGTAAGTCCTAAAGACACAAAAATGAGTCAAGATTCTGCTCTGTGAGCAGAAACATCCAACTATCATGTGTGAAAAGGGTTTCACTTGAAATGACCCCTTATTGTTTGGCCTGTGATTGGGTGTCAAGTCCCTATGTAAGTCCCAAACACATGAAAATCAGCCAGGATGCTGCACTCTGAGTGCAATGGATAAGAAAACAGCTTGATAAAATGCATTATGAGGAATAGAAAGTGAATGCCCATATTTTCCCACAGGGTTGGTAATTGTACTGTGGTTCATGTGGCATGTTCTTTTGTATTGCGTAGGCAGCATGGGGGCAGTGTGCTCTTTTCCAAGAAGCACAGACACCTGAGGAAAGGATTTGAGAGGAAAATTCATTCCACTTTTAATTCACGTGGTTCTCTTTACACAGACGACAGGTAGCAGGTCATTAACAAGAAGCGACAGCATCCTTTTGTTATTTCAATACACATTAAAGGAGTTACAGGAATGTTTGTTCAAGACTGTCAAATACTCGCCAGAAAGGTCTCCCAACTGGCTTCAGACGCTACCAGTCACAGGAGAGTTTGTTCAAGATTTATACATGTTTTAATCTGCACATGTAACCACATACTAATGCCACTGATTGTCACGGAGAGCATTACTAGTACAACAAATACACACACACAAACGTTAACTGTGTTGTACTGGCAAAACTTTTGAACACAGACGCTGTTGTTCCCCAGTGTGACGCCGATAGTTGCAGCAGCGTTTGCTCCAGCTTTATATGTTTTTGACCACGTCACAGAGACTACACGGCAAAAGGCAAAATCCCATTCATGTCAATGACGGTAGTTAGTGCTCGACTCCCGTCTCGTACTGGCAAGGAACTTCACCATCTAACCACATATTAATGACACTGATTTTCACGGCGAGCCTTACTAGCACGAGAATCAAACACACCAAAGTTAACTGTGCTGTACTGAAGAATCTTATCAAGTGTAAAAATAACTAGTCACCGATGTGTACAATCTGCCTCCCTAGCCGGATCCTCACGACTCACAACGCACCTCCTAAACTTCCTACGACTGCAAGCAGCTGAAATACACTCGGTTTGCTTACATACAATTGAAGAATACGATTATTAACTTGACTACGGCCGCTGGTAACCAACACCGGAGCTTCCCAAGTACCGTAGCCAGCTCGCTCTCATCGCGTCAAAATATAGCATTCCTCCACACCTATTACCTGGCAAAACCTCTCTCGTTAATTAAAACAAACCCATTGTCACTCCTCATTCAGCATCATATCCTCAGCAACTCGAATCCTAATTGTAAGACTGCTAGGCAAAACTTTTGAACACAGACGCTGTTGTTCCCCAGTGTGACGCCGATAGTTGCAGCAGCGTTTGCTCCAGCTTTATATGTTTTTGACCACGTCACAGAGACTACACGGCAAAAGGCAAAATCCCATTCATGTCAATGACGGTAGTTAGTGCTCGACTCCCGTCTCGTACTAGACACCGATGTGTACAATCTGCCTCCCTAGCCGGATCCTCACGACTCACAACGCACCTCCTAAACTTCCTACGACTGCAAGCAGCTGAAATACACTCGGTTTGCTTACATACAATTGAAGAATACGATTATTAACTTGACTACGGTCGCTGGTAACCAACACCGGAGCTTCCCAAGTACCGTAGCCAGCTCGCTCTCATCGCGTCAAAATATAGCATCCCTCCACACCTATTACCTGGCAAAACCTCTCTTGTTAGTTAAAACAGACCCATTGTCACTCCTCATTCAGCATCATATCCTCAGCAACTCGAATTCCAATTGTAAGACTGCCAGGCAAAACTTTTGGACACAGACGCTGTTGTTCCCCAGTGTGACGCCGATAGTTGCAGCAGCGTTTGCTCTAGCTTTATATGTTTTTGATCACGTCACAGAGACTACACGGCAAAAGGCAAAATCCCATTCATGTCAATGACGGTAAAGTTAGTGCTTGACTCCCGTCTCGTACTGGCAAGGAACTTCACCATCTAACCACATATTAATGACACTGATTTTCACGGCGAGCCTTACCAGTACGAGAATCAAACACACCAAAGTTAACTGTGCTGTACTGAAGAATCTTATCAAGTGTAAAAATAGCTAGACACCGATGTGTACAATCTGCCTCCCTAGCCGGATCCTCACGACTCACAACGCACCTCCTAAACTTCCTACGACTGCAAGCAGCTGAAATACACTCGGTTTGCTTACATACAATTGAAGAATACCATTATTAACTTGACTACGGCCAAAATCACCAGGGTATGTAAACTTTTCATCAGGGTCATTTGGATGTTTTTTGTTGTCATTATGATTTAAAAATAAAAAACACAGTTGTTTATCAATAAATGGCTTCACCCGACCACTGACCATGAGTGGAAAAAAGTTTTTGTGTTATCATTCATATTCTCTGAAAAAAGGCCAAGAAAGCAAAAATTCTGCCGGGGTATGTAAACTTTTGAGCACAACTGTACATGCCATGTCCCTTATGTAACAAAACTTTGGCAACAGCTCAGCCAGTGTTTAGTCCTCAATGAGACAGTTGCAGATAATAACATGTTCACGTTTTCGTAAAGTCATTGTTATTATATAAACAAGATAATATTGTACATAATTGGATAGTTTTTGTATCGCTTCCCGTTCATTGATGTCTTGAATGGCCCAATGAGGTCGACACCTGAGTTTGTACAGACAGACAGAGGAAACTCATGAATCAATAGCTCTAAATTTGACTGCAATGCAAGCTTTCACACGATGAATGTTCATACCAATAATGTTCCACGGTGCCACTGGTTTGATCCGCTTCACCTCTGGTGCCTCCGTCTTAACCCGATCAAACTTTTGGCACGGGACACAGGTGCTGATCTACAAGTAAAGGTGCAGTAAAGCAAAAAAAAAAAAAAAAAAAAAAAGCTGTATTAAACTCCAGAAAGGTTTTGACTGAGGTTATAATTACACTGTACAGTTTCTATTGTACATGCATAAAAATGTTTAAAGATATACTAGATACGATTAGGCTGTACCACAGCTATCATTATAATACATTATACCTTTGAGACATTATGTATACAATATCATTGCAACACATTATAAGGCATTTTATGTCACAATAATCAAAACTATACAGTGCACATTTGAGACAGGAACTAATATGGATCAACTTACCCATTACTCCACATCCTCTCTGATGTTATGCCAGTAGAACCGCTGCCTAATCTTCCCCACCACGCAGTTACGTCCAAAGTGGCCAGCGTGGACCTCCGTGAGGATGGCCACCTTCTCCTCCTCAGAGAGTAAAACTCTCCCCAGGGGCGAGCCATCCGTCCCCTTGTAGTACAAGATGTCACCTGCAAGGAAGAAATATAGGGATACATCTATTTAGTTGCTACTGCTGTGATGGATCAGCTAGATCATCACAGGATCGAAGGATTCCTTGTGTTTGTTTATGTGAAATCATGATTCCAAACAGGAGAATGACAGTAACTGACATTTCAATGCATAAGAAGAGCTGGTGTGGACGAGAAGCGTGATTGGCTCAGGTATCCTGGGTATCAGTCAAAGTTAAATACCTCATGGATAGCCACTGTCGATTTTGATGGCGGTAGAAGCGGATTAACTGTTCCAATTTTCTTACCATCTTCTCCTTCCCTACCCAAGCTCAGCCATTCATTCTTCCCAACAGCAATCAGGCTCCTTTCTTGTGCTCAGAACAGCTGATTCCATCAGGCAAATCACCTGTGAGTCCTGTCCACCTAGGCGTATGTCCCGGGTAAACTGGCCTTCTGGTTACAGAATCCCATTTTATTTGTACTTTTCCTATTTTTCTTATCAAACACCATCCCAATCCTGTTCATTCGGTCTCACTGGGAATCCATACTTTTGGATTTTTCCTCCCTGCCCAGGAAGTAATATTTTGTCGTATTTCACTCCCCCCGCCTGGCTGAATCTTAAAGGGATAGTGTCACATGCAAAATGTAGTTTTTATTATTTTTTTTTTTTGAACTAGTTCATCACTATGTATGCTCTAATCGGCATAGACGCATTAAAAAAAAAAAAAAAAGACAGACAGAGAGCAGGAAAAGAGCACTCACACAAACACATATTTTTCACACTTTTGATAGGTGTGACTGGGCTCAGGGATTGGCAGTGGATGGGCAATTAGCCCCACCAAGAGCATAGACTTTGCGGGCCAGGGATATCGGAGTCTTGGCCCACACCAGTCGCAAACTATGCCGCTGTTTCGTTTGGTCCTTGTCCAGGGCACGGCTGTCCAAGGATGGCTCTCCCTTTCGGGGAATAATCAATTTACAGTAGAGGAGAGGTATCTGAATGAAACATCCATTTATTCATTTTACATTAGATGAACGCCACAGACAGGAATTTCTATCCACTAAACATGAATCGGGGAATCAACCCCATCTCCCTGTCTATTGTTTGGCCTGTGATTGGGTTTCGTCCTTTGTAAGTCCCAAACACATGATAATCAACCAGGATGCCTCTCTCTGAGTGCAATGGATAAGAAAACAGCTTGATAAAATACATGATGAGGAAGAGAAAGTGAATGCCCATATTTCCCCCCAGGGTAACCTGTGGTTCATGAGGCATTTTCTGTTCTGTAGGCATCACGGGGTCAGTGTGCTCTTTTCTGAGAAGCACGTACACCTGATGAAAGGATTTGAGAGATAAATTCAATCCGATTTCAGATTGCGGAATCCCATTTTATTTGTACTTTTTCTTTTTTTCCATATCAAACACCGTCCAAATCCTGTTAATTTGGTTTTACCGGGAATCTATACTTTGTAGCTCCCACTCGTGACCAGTATACCAGTATAAAAGTATACTTCATACACACACACACACACCCATATACACACACTTTTGCTTCCTTTTTTTCTTGTTCCTTCCTGCCCAGGAAGTAATATTTTCTCATATTTTACTCTCAAAGGGGTAGTGTCACATGCAAGTGTTGTTGTTTTTTTGTGTTTTGAACCAGTACATCACTTTGTGTGCTCTGTCGACACACACAAACACACACAAAAAATACAGACAATGGGCAGAAACAGAGCACTCACACAAGCACATATTTTTCACACCTGGGCTCAGGGATCGACAGTGGATGGGCACTTAGCAGCACCAAGAGCATAGGCTTTGCGGGCCAGGGATATTTGACTCCTGGCTAGACCAAGCCGTAAACTATGCCGCTGTTTAGTTTGCTCCTTGTCCAGGGCACGGCTGTCCAAGGATGGCTCTCCCTTTCGGGGAATAATCAATTTACAGCATGTAAGGAAGAAGTTAGTTTATGAGGGAAAGAAAGTTAGGTGACAAATCTGTGGTTTTGTTGCAGTGATGTCAGTTATGTTGTGTCCCCTCCATGTTGCCGCTTAGTAGTTGATTTCCACTCGTACCACGTTGGAATCCGCTTGTAGTCTAGGGCAATACAAGGTATCAAACCTAAAGGGAACTTAAACAATGAAACACAGACTTCTACGCACACTTCCATAGGCAGTTATCAAACAGATAAACAGGTGCTGACAACAGAGTGCAGGGCATAACCAGGTTCGCCCCAGGATTCAGGTCCCCAACCTAAGATATGAACGCAGCGGATCTAGGAAGTCTATGACTTGTTGCGGCCTAGGCTTACACCTAGTGGCCTGCTATGTGTCTGGCCGCACTCAGAGGTCTATGACAGTAGTACAGTCGAGGCTTACACTCATTGGTCTGCCGCGGTGTCTGGCTGCATACAGCCTAGGCTTACACCCTAATGGTCTGCCATGGTGTCTGACCGCTCCTACAACCTAAAGGGACTTGTTGCAACCTAGGCTTACACCTAGTGGCTTGCTATGGTGTCTGGCTGCCTACAGCCTTGGCTTACATCCATCTGCCTACAGTGGTGTCTGGCTACACTCAGAGGTTTCTAGGCCTAGATCAGCTAGAGTTGAGATCCTAGGGAGCATACCCAGCTCGTCTTAAGACAACTGTTACAAGTGGAACAGGATAAGCTGCAGAACCTGGGGCCCTGTATCCGGGGCAAACCTCTGGAAAGCCTCCGTACCTCAGTAGCCACACTGGATGCCCTTGGTTCACAAACCTGGATGAAATAGGATGAATAGGAAGCATTACTGTAAATAGAAAATGTAACAATGTTTATTGCAGAGCACAAGATTAGTAACCATCATACCATCAAGATGTTACATACAGAAATATCAACAAGACAAAACAAGGATAAACAGCAAAATATGCACTCCCCATTGTTCTGGAAATGACTATGGCTGCCAGGAGCTTGTTAAGCAATGCTCCCCGAATGTATCACTTAGCTTCCCTTAAATGCCATCCTGAGAAACCCCTTCCCCTCCCCAATGTCCTTCAGTCATCCAATAAGATTCTGCCAGAAACACTCTAAAACCCTCATAGCCTACTATCATGGGACCCCCCTACAGGCACAAAAGAAATTGAGGGACAATTACTCTTTCATTCTTCACCCTGAATGGATGGGAGAGTTAACAAAATGGCAGTTGTTAGCTGATAATTTGTATGGCAGGTGTACCCTTAATTAGACCCTTACTTGCTCTCCCCCATTACTCAGGATGAAGTCCCTGCAGGGGTGCTCTCAAGGCTACAGTATGTACATACACACTCATTTCCAGACGTGGGTTAACCAATGCAACAAATTCCAATAGCAATCAGTGACATCTGTTTCATTCATCTATGCATTGTGGCATAGATTCAAACTGTAGTACTCTGAACCCGTTTTAGTAAAAAAAAAAAAAACCGACAACACTGTGGTACTTTTCTGTCATCAAACAGTACTGCTAGCCTTGTGGCTTAGAGAGTGAGGCGTGCCGAACCTTGGACCTTTTCGAGATAGATTGAAGTGCAAAATGTGGGCATGTTCACATTCTCTGGCTTTAGTTGTGATCGTAGAGGTGTGAGAATGTGCCCACTGGCGCTAAACACTCTCTTGGAAGGAACACTAGTTGCAGGTATGCATAGAAGTCTGTGTGCAACCCTGGAAAGGTGACACATTTTTCCTGCATAACCATTCCACCTCAAGCATAAGAAATACTGTATATAGCAGCTTTCCATATTTGGAGAGATGTTTAAAAAGCTCTGAAGGGAACACAAATTTACAAATGCAGTCACTGGAAACAAATTGTGAAAACCTCTTAAAGAAAAGGCCAAAGGGTTGTATATGAAAATCTTTTTTATTTGAGGAACACATGAGTATAGTTCCTTAAAAACAATACCAACCTGTCTCTTTCGAAACACAAAAAAATGACTTCCAACTGAAGAGAATAGCAAAAAATGAAAATTGGCAAGTATAAAAGTCACATGCCATGTTTCACAAGGACTTAAAATCAAGGATATGTGCCAAATATAAATTAGAGTTTGTAATTTTTTTTTTTTTGCAAGAAGAGATGTTGGTCCACGTGCTCTGGTAGAAGTTGACCTCTCTGAGCTGTTCAAATGTCCCCAGCTGTGGAGAAGACCCTTTCAGCTGGGACATTTGTCCCTGGAACACAAAGATAGTGTTTTGCCTGGCGGAACAAAAGGGGGTACTCTCTCTCATGCATGCTCCACCACTTAAGTGGATTTTTGGAGAGAGGTACAGGTGCTACTTTCCTGTATTTGCTGGCGACTTCAAGTGCCATGTCTGCCACACTATAGTTCCAGAAATGCACAGGATCCCTTTGACCTCTTTGGTGGGGATGGGTCCTCACCAGGGGAATTTTGTTCCAGTACAGGTACACTGCCCCCAGTACCAGGACAATCAGACCCTTGCTGTTAATTGTAAGACAGAAAGGAAAATATGAATTACTCAATGGAATTCAATAGTGTTATCTATTTCTACCAAAGTGAGTATGGGTAGCTACCCTATATGCATTTTTGTCCTCCAGTATGTTTTAATTTACTATATGTGCTGCACTTTCTGTAGTTGACACTGTATGAATATCTGTTTCAAATGATTATTTTATCAAATTATTAATTTTTGTTTTAAGTGTTTTTGACACTCAGTTTTAAAATGATATATAACTTATATCCTGTGTCCTGCTACAGAGAGGCAGTCTCTCTTCAAGCATCCAAGGGGCAATTATAGATAAAGTAGGGGAACTCTCCTCAGAAACCACCAGTGTAGCTGATTTAATTGGACGTAGAGCTTTAGCGATGTCCTCTGCCACCGTTATGTCTGCCTCTGTGAGAGTGCAGAGATCCTTTTCACTTTGGCAGACCTCAGGTGAAAGCAGCACAGCCGAGATAGCTAGTTGTTGCTTTAGGAATCTCTCCAGCATATCCAGCCGCTGTTCCACCTGGTCACTACGTCCATTTTCAGTTTGTGGCAGGTCAGGTTCAGCAACGCTTGTTTCTCTTTCAAAACATACCTGGCTTTGGTGCTCTTGTGAAAGATGGTGAAAATACTCCTGACCTGACTGAACAAGCACGAGATGGTTGGAAGATTCAGCGCAGCTTGTGAGGCCAGGTTCAGGGTTTGAGTTTTTTTGCTCAGGGTTTATTATTTTTGGCAAATTGCCAAAAATAATTGAAATAATGACTGGACAAAGGTGCTGTGGTCAGATGGCACCAAAATGAAATGTTTTGGTGAAATAAAGCATCAGCATGTTTGGCTTCGAAAAAGAGATGCATACAAGGAAAGTCATCTCATACCCACAGTGAAACATGGTGGTGGGCCAGTGATGTTTTGGGGCTGTTTTAATTCCAGAGGTTGAGGGGCACTGGTTAAGATTGATGGCTCAATGGATTCCACCAGGTATAAGGCAAGTTTGGCTGACAATCTGGTTGCCTCTGCCAGAAGGCTGAGACTTGGCTGTAGGTGGACTTTCCAGCAAGACAATGACCCAAAGCACACCTCCAAATCCAGACAGACAACAAAATCAATGTTCTGCTATGGCCATCTCAGTCACCAGACCTCAATCCGACAGAAAATCTGTGGCCTGAACTGAAGAGGAAGGTTAATAAGTGAAACCCAAGAATGTGAATGATCTTGAAAGGATCTACAAAGAGAAATGGTCCAAAATCCCTCCAAATGTGTGCCTTGACCTTGTATTTGTTTACTTTTAAAGAATTCCTGACAACTTTTTCTTCTGTGGGTGGAAAATATACATCAGTAAATGTTATTTAAACTTACAAATGTATTTTGGAAACTTAAAAAGATTGAAGAAGACCCTCCCCTGTAGAATTCAGTGCTCTTTCATTTACAGTATGTCAAAATGGCAGTTTTGGCATCATCAAGGGACTCAAATCGTGTGCTTTGAGTTTTGGGAACAACAAGAAGTCTGAAGGGGCAAGATCAGGGCTGTAGGGTGGATGGGGTAAGGTTCCCCAAAGAAATTGTCATAGGACAGCCCTTGCTACCATCGGAGAATGAGCAGGTGCAACTTTCCTGGCCTTTTTCTATGCAGTGCAGTTTTTAATTTTCTTAAAACTTCTTCATAACAACCTCCCAAATGATTTGGAAAGATTTCCACTTGAGTTTTATATAGCCACTCGAGTTATAATATCTCAGAGACATGTTTATACATGTTTTGTTTGGAATAAACCTTATAAAACATATTAAATTATATTATGATTAAAACTGTTGGATGTTAGATTGCATTGTGGAACTCAGAGATAAATTAAAGGGTATTAATTTTAATAATAACTGTTTCAGGTTGAGTAACTGAGCGTAGTGCGGAGATGAGGTCAAAACGAAAAAAGGTTTATTACTTAGTCCCAGTATAAGAGTACAAACAAACCAAACAGTCAGACAGGATGTTCAAGGTTAAATAAACAGAGTGTAAATCCACAACAAGAGATCAAACCAGAAAACACAATAACAGTCCATGAGAATTTGGTATACTACCAGAGGCAGGCTCTAATCACAAAACAAGGAAACTAAAAGGGAGGCTTGTTGCCAAACAAGGCAAGGCACGATTGAGCACAGACAGCAGGCAAACACACGTATAAGTAAAGAGATAATGACAACAAGAATCAGGTGAATGTAGTTTGAGAGCACAGATGATAATTGGTGGTGGGTGCACTCTGATGGTGAGTGCTGGGATTGGTTTCCAGTGTGACAGAGAAAGATACATGAAAAGATAAAGGGTGAGATAATATACCACCCCCCCTACAGCAAAACACATTAAACAATGACTATAATATAACATTTTAGAACAATAAAATATTTATTACACAATGTTTTGTACACTACTATATGATATATAATATGCCCTATTGAAAAAAACTTTGTCTCTTTGTGAAGTGCTATAGAAAAACAAATATATTTGTAAGGTATGTTTGAGAGGCTGCAATATGGCAGCAATATTTGACAACAGAAACCACAGTGTTCAGTTTTTTCAGGAAAAGGTTATTCTACATGGTTTTTCCACTTTGCTTTTCTTACTGCTGCTAGCTGATAATACTCACTTATTGAGCATTCTGCATCAAAGAATGTGACATCAAAATACAAATAAAAGAATTATATTCCTTGGACTGAAACATCTACATGCCTGTTCCCTTATTTATGTAGGCTTCTGTTGTTTTGTAGAATTTTTTTATTTTGTGGAAAAATCCAAGAGCCACAGTTTGCTAGAAACACCTCTTTTGGGGGCAATCAATATAAAAAATCAATCAAAATAAGAATCTGGTGTTGTATATGGCTTTAGAACTTCAGTTGGAGCTAGGATGATACCTAAATAGGGCTTCTGAGCCATGTACACCAGCAGTTAGTTTGGCATTGGAAGGAAGATGCTGATGTTGAGAATGGACAGAAAGTTAAATATCTCAGATGTTACAATGAATTTAATAACTATGTCCTCTACTTATGATAGGGTGTTATCTGTACACTGTAATTCAGATAACTGCTTGTGAAGAAAATGACCCTCACTGTGTGGTGCATTTCTCTGACACATATAGTCCCACTCCAGTTCCAGCTGCTGCCCCTGCACCCATGCCAGCTGGACCTGCTACGCCTCCTGCTGCTGCTCCTAGACCTGCACCTACACAGATGTATATATGCTTTAAGAATTAGTTTTTTCTCTCTGCCGCTTCTCTACATATTCCTTTCCTTATCTCATCTTGAATCACTTCCTCAGCATTCTCATACATCTCATGAGTGTAGTGTTGTCCTCCATCTTCTGCCACCATATTAGAAATCTTCCTCAGCAACTCAGCGACCTGAACATCATCATATTGTCTATTGGTAAAGACATGATATCCATCGCTGCACTGACGAACAAACATTAAAAGGGCTTTACTGTCACTGATAAAATCTTCAATAGTTGTTCCCTCCAGCTTGTCTCCATGAGTGAACAGCAATATTGTGTACATCGATGCCTCGAGACCAAAGGTCTTCTGAATGATCTCAACTGTGTCCTTCTCCTCTGGTGTGAATCTGCCTAGCTGGAGAACCACCAGGAATGCATGGGGGGCCCAGAGAGGACATTACTGAGCTCTGAGTCAAAAAGACCTGGAGTGTCAATCACAGACACCTCGCATCTCCCATCCACTACCCCTCTGGCCTTTGCACATGGTGATGTCACGGAGAAAGAGGAGAGCTTTGATTTAAATTCTTTTCTCCCCAGGATGGTGTTTGCTGCTGCACTCTTTCCTACTCCATTCTTCCCAACCAGCACAATCCTCAGTTTTTCAAGCTTCTCTGGTTCTCTGGAATAACAAGTAAACTTCTATTACCTCTTCAGGGCGATATGCTTAGTATTATTCGGGGGGAGAAAGCAATGATGCTAGCATGATTTAAAAATGACAAAGGTACAGAGGATTCGGGCTATACATAGGACACAAGAGCTAGAGCTACAGAGCAGAGTTAAACTGTGTGCTTTAATTCTTAAAATGCTTAAGTAAACATTGTACTAAACCCTTCAATGCAACAACTTCTCCCGCCTTCACACCACATTTGTGTGCACTGATTCACAACAATAAAACATATGTACAGCTCAGTGTTTCCCATACATTGATTTATTTGTGGCGGCCCGCCACAATATCAACATTTACCGCCACATATTGATGTTCTATTTTTTTCATTATTTAAAACGGGTAAAATCTCATTCTTTTGTAGAACTGCGTGCAGTTTATTGATTGTCTCAGCCCCTTACCCAGCTCTCGCTCTCACAAACACATTGACAACGGATCCATTGCTCACCTATACTTGGAGCGGTCAGTCGGATGTGCTCTATTATAGAATGCATCCTCAGGGCATGCTGCACGCCTCCTTCCTTGCACTGCATATCTTTCCTTGGAGGCAACTAAATCTTAACATTTTTCTTGTTCTGAAACGCCACAGTGAACTGATTGTTGAATTTTTGTGTCTAGCTTAATTTGTCCGCGACGTCTATCACTTGATTTGCAGAAACGACGTTTTTGTGTTACTGATATATTCCCTTTTGCTAATTTACATTGGAACATGGACGTGTGTCAACTCGCTGTCTCCCAACGCAGCAAACGGAAAAGGTGGCTTTAAAACAGTCTTCGATAGCTGCACATGCGATCACTGTAATCCACAGAAATAATAGCTGAAGCCTTACGATCTGACACCTAAAAAAATAAAATTATATTTTGCGCCAGTGTTTTTATCCTGCCACTTTGCTAACTAGGCTACTTCGACCAGTATACCCAAGTGATTTTAATTGTTTCAGTACAGCTCGATCACTTTCCCCGATCAATGTAACCAGCATAATTTGGTTACTGGCACAGTTCATTGGCTATCCATGTTAACTAACTTTAGCTCTCCAGTCCAGGCCAGCTAGACTGGACTATGGACTAGGAGATCAGATAATTAGCTTGCTGTCTTTTGGAAAGTTCTACCTCGCGCAAACAGTATCAATTATATTATGCATGTCACAATTAACACATATTAAATTCTATTAATTTTAGCCATAGCAACATGTTGATCATTATTTGGTACACTAATGACAACAGAGTGTCACAATCTTTACAAATGTCAAAAGGATCCTAAATGTGCTGGACATAAATATTTGTAAACAAGGTGATTATTCCTGAGACCTACAGTAGGGTAGCAGTATATTTTCAGAGACTGCAGAATGAAGGTGAGAGAGACCTAAGAATTGTAATTATATAAAATAATTTAAAAAAATGTGTTATTTTTGTATTAATGGTATAAAATATTTAATATATCCACATGACAGATAATTGTTTTTGATAAGTCATTTTAACCAAATTAATATGAAACTTGACTGTCAAAGGATAACAGGATGAGTCAAACAATTCACAAAACAATCATTAAAAAAGAGGAGAATATAAGTTACAGTGTTACTTTTTAATAAATGAAATTAAATTTCAGTTCTTTTAAGATAATCTGAGGTTTCAATTAAACATGTGTGTGGGGGCGGCACAACATTTAAACAAATATTTTAATGTTACTTATTGGTAATGGAGCACTGTATATTTTTCAAGTATTTGACGCAAAGTGAAGCAATGAAGCTGTATATATTGTTCTATTAGTTATTTACTTCTCACAAAATACTTGGCAATTAAAATATTTGCAGTGGAACAGCAGGTGTGCCTCCTTGTGCGGGCACATGAATGCACCCCCCTGATTTTTCCCCGGCTTTCCCAACCCAAATGTTCAACCGAGCTAGTTAACCTCATCGCAGCATCCACCCTGACAGCTGTGGGAGGAGAGGTCCAGCTCATGACGATGGTCTTGCACCATGAAGAGGATGTGGTCAGTGCACAGTCGGTTTGTGCCACCACAGGTGCCCAAGCATGACAGGGAGGGCGTTATTGCGATGAGACCAACCAAACAAGTTTAGCCGGCTTGCCCTGTATCGAACCCCGGCGAGGCTGGCCAATTGTTGCCTAATCAAGGGGACCTCTGACCATGTCTGGCAATGGCGAGGCTGGGGATCAAGCCACTGACCTTGGGACTTGCAGGCAACAATTTATCCTGCGAGCCACCCAGAGGCCCCAGGAATGCAATTTTGAACAAAAAACACAAATGTTTCAGTTCTTTTAAGATAATAATCTGAGTACAGTAGAACACTAAATGCAGAAGAGCAGGTTTGTTAGGTAACCCAGTTATGCTTTGTAAGTGGTAACCCCTGTTGTGACGGAGAACTGATTTATATTTTATTCTCCGCCCCAAATATCGGCGTCGGCCGCGGTATGGGGAAATTTAAACGGTGACGGTATATATTAGGGCAGGCATGTCAAACTCAGTTTGGCTCTGGGGCCGGATCCGGACTTTTTGTTCTCAGGTGGGCCGGATCAGTAAAAGAATGTCAACTCCAAATATTTAGCTTTGTTTTTCAGTACTATGCTTTATCATTCAGCCTACATTTGTAGCCTACCCTACATATTATAATCACGGATGACAAGGGATCTTTTCTAAGCACAACACATTTATTCACAAACCATGGAAAAAATGATTTTCATGTTTGGCGGTGAATGTGTTAACAACTGGTTTATTTTAACAGTTGAGTGAATGCAGTTTTACACCTGAACCAACTCACCACACTAAACAAACTCAAGTGGGAGCTATGAAAAAAATATTTTCGCTTTAATTGTCATACTACTTTGAAATAAATAAAAAAAAGAAATACAAAATAAAATAAAATAAATAAAATAAAAAGTTATAGCAGTGCATGGGCAATAAAATTAGATTACATCAGATTAAACTACTAGGCTGGGCCTACTGAAGCTGAGAATATACTGCACAATATTGATTGTCTTTAATATAAAACCAGATTAATCTTATTTTTAATTATCTGTATTCATGAGTGCAAACAAATTTCGTGTCATCACACTTTTTTTCTCTCTCTCACTGCACTCCTGCAGTCTACTTGCTGCTGCTGGCTCCTGAAACTTGGCATCTTTTTGCCTTCACAAGTGCATCGATATTAGGTGTCAAATCCTGAGTAGCAGCACATTTAACGATGTCATTCAAGTGTTTATTTGTTAACCTTGAGTGCTGCTTTGTTTTATTATTGTTCATTACGGAGAACACCTGTTCACAAAGATAAGTAGTCCCAAACATGGATAGAACCTTTGCAGCCATGGCTGTTAATTTGGGGTAACCTGGCACGAGATATTGATAAAACGTATCCAATCCTACGGACCCAAATTTATCCTTCATATCGGAATCGCACTGCAAGTCAATAAGCTCGAGTTGAATGTCAGCTGGCATATCAGAAGGCTTCACTGTAAATGGCGAGCGAAAAAAGCCAAATTTGTTCTCAAGTTCACTGAATACCTGAAACCTCTGCTCAAACTAAAAGTAGACTGCTGTTTCTTTAAACCAGCGACCAATTTGTTTATCTCGTCTTTCCTTATTTGTCCTTTCAAGTGGTCATACTTGTCTTTATGATGAGTCTCATAGTGGCGCCGAATATTAAACTCTTTGAACACTGCAACTTGCTGATTACATGCCAAGCACACTGGTTTTGCATATACTTCTGTGAATAAATACTTCTCAGTCCATTTCTCCTGGAAAACTCTGCACTCCGTGTCCACTTTTCTTTTTTTTGGCAGTGCCATTTTGGGAAGGGTGTGTTGACTGATAACTTGTTTAGTAGTGGTGAATGGTGAAGCAAGATTGCCGGTTTATTTTTACTTAGACACATCATGTTGCGAATGTTTATTTCCTGTGACTAACTTGTGTCAGTGCCGCATGCTGGACGTGAGCGCTTTTACACATTTACTGCCCTATAGCGGCCGGAGGGAGCATTTGATTTGTATTTATTTTAAAAAATCACAACTTTTGATAGAAATGAGCTAGAGACTCGCTTCTTTTTTTTTGACATACTCAGAAATTTATGCCGGGCCGGATGAAATCATCCAACGGGCCGGGTCCGGCCTCTGGCCGTATGTTTGACATGCCTGTATTAGGGGGGAAAAAGAAACAGAAAAAACACACCAAACTTTTTGTATGTATGTTCATTTATTTGTTGGTTTAAAAGTACTGTTTTGTTCGTTCAGGGTGAATATCGGCGTTTGTTGTCTGGGGGGAAAAATGTACTTTTCAAATGTTACGGTTTTTAAATAGCGAGCTACACATATACATTTAGCAGGTGCACACGTTATCTGTTTGTTAGTTAGCTATGTTCACATTTCACTTTCATCATTCATCACTCAAACTTTCTGTAATACATAAATCCTGGTTTACTCACTTGTGCGTCTGTATCTGTTTCACGGGGGTGTCAAAGGAGCGCACGGGGGAAAACATGGTGGTTTTAAGGATTATGGGTAGAGTAGTTCATGTTGGTTTGTAAGGTAGGGGGAATTGTCTCAATGTTTTGTGTCATGTTATTGTATTGGTGATGGGGAAAAATGTATTTGTTTAATGTATTGTTTATATATACTTATGCTGTTTGATTATGTAAGGAATGAATGGATTATTGTTCCTTTGTGAGTTAATTGATTATATTTTTGGGATGGTATGGTCGGGAGGGGGTAACTGTATTTAAGGCCCTCCTGCTCGTTATTAAAAAGAAGGCTGTGGGTGAGGCAGGACCCTGGGAAGCCAAAGGAAAAGTTTGGGAACTGATTACCCAAATGTTTACTTGTAAATATTTTGTTAATTATTAGTGCTTTATTTTGTGTACTGTTTTTTTTTATTTTTCACTGTAATAAACCCCCCTTTACCCTATTTTTCTGTGTTGGCCTCTTGTGGACCGCTTGCCATCCTCACATGTGGTGTCAGGAGTGAGATGAGCCAGCAGGGGCAGTGCGACACAGAATTATTTTTAAACGGGTTGAATTGAGTGGTAGATTATGTGGTTAAGATCACAGACTGGAAGAGAGATGGAGGACGAAGGAGCAGCAGCATTTCCCACCTCATCAGAAGAGGTTGCGGTCACATCTAAAGACAAAGATGTCCAGGAGCTGGCGAGGATGATGCAGTCCTTCATACAACACCAGCAGGCACTACTGAGCAGAGGGACAAGGAAACTGAGCTCCAGGAGAGGAGATGGGATACCCTCCGCCACCAGTTCCAGCAACTTCAGCAGCAGGTAGGCTGGCAAGTCCGGTCTGAAGTGGGGGTGGAAGAAGAGGAGTGGCCACACCAGGGAAACAGGCACTCACCATCACCCCGTGAATCCCCAAGCCAGCCATCAGTGATGTTCAAGGAACCTAAGCTGCAGAAATTGGAGGATGGGGATGACATTGAACATTTTCTAGTCACCTTTGAACGCATTGCGAGGGTGTACAGGTGGCCAAAGGTGGATTGGGCAATACAGTTTATCCCCTTGCTGACCGGGAAAGCTCGTAGCGCCTATGTGGCTATGGAATATAATGACACTTTGGACTATGACAATGTGAAAGCTTCCATACTGGCAAAATATGAAATTAACACCAAAGCATACAGACAACAGTTCAGATCAACTGACGTTCGACAAGGAGAGACGCCAAAAGAGGTCTACGTCCGTCTGAAGCTGCAATATGAGAAGTGGATCCAGCCCGACAAACACTCCAAGGAGGAAATTGGAGAGCTGATCATCTTGGAGCAGTACCTGCGGATGCTTAATCCAGAGCTGCAAGTATGGATCCGGCAGAACAACCCAGGAAGCGCTTTGGAAGCATCGCAGCTGGCAGAGGCTTTCGTGGCGGCAAGGAGGGGCCCAAGGAAGTACACCTTTGCCTGGAAGAGTGCCGGTGGGGGTAAGTCAGTGGGGGAAAGGGGGGAGTGGTCTAAGCCTGGTAGTTCCACTAGAAACTCTTCACCCTCACATAGGCCTAGCACTAAGCCTCCACTTAAAGAGTACTCGCCAGCACATAAGCCTAGCTCCAAACTTAGAGATGTGACACCATTGCATAGCGTTAGCTTTAAAGTAGTCCAGTGCTATCACTGTGGAGAGGAAGGCTACATTAAGTCCTCATGTCCAGCCAGGAGGGATAACTCTGTAAATATGTGCTATGTTCCCAGACCAGAATCAGAGGGGGAGGGAAATGGTGCAGAGCTATTGGTTCCTGTGGTGGTTAATGGCCAGTGCATGCAGGCGTTAGTGGACACAGGAAGCTCACAGACCCTGGTAAGGCAGGACAAAGTTCAGCAGGATTGGTGGAATAGGGGCTCTGATGTTACCATTCGCTGTATTCATGGTGATGAGAAAGCTTACCCTACCGCAGACATCTATGTGGTTGTGCAGGGGCAGTCCTATTTCCTCAGGGTAGGAGTTGTTAAAGGTCTGCCATACAGTGTGGTGTTGGGTCAGGACCTTCCAGTGTTGGCAGAATTGGTGAACCCAGTGAGGCCTAGCTCAGTAGGGTTAAGTAATCTAGCCATTACTAGGTCCAAGGCGAGATGCAGTAGCCCAGACCCTGACGTTTGATGAGTTGCCTTTTTCACCCAGCCTAGATCTTCCTAAGTCTAGGAAGCAGAAAAAACAGGAGAAGTTCAGGGGCACCATGAGGCAGAGTAATGGGCAGACCTTCCAAAACCATCTCTACCTGATGTATTGAAACCCCTATGAATATTGCGCAGCTCCAGAGAGAAGATCTGTCACTAGATTCACTGTTTGAGAAGGTGGCTTCTAGCACAGCTAGTGAGGATTTGCTGAGAGGGGAGAGTTTTGTGCTTAGAGGGGAAGTGCTCTATCACAGACAGGGGGAGGCGGAGCGCCTAGTGTTACCTGAATCCTTGAGGCAGACAGTTCTTGAAGTAGGCCACTCAGTTCCATGGGCAGGGCATTTAGCAGCTCAGAAAACATATGCGCGCGTAGCTGCTAGATTTTACTGGCTAAGTATGTATACTGACGTCACAACATACTGTAGGAGCTGTCCAGACTGTCAGGTGACATCAGACAGAGGCCCTTCTCCTGCACCTTTACAGCCATTGCCGCTTATAGACATACCCTTTGAAAGGATCGCCATGGACATTTTGGGGTCCTTTAGAGGAGTAAGATAGGCAATAAATACATCTTAGTTGTCTGTGATTATGCAACCCGCTACCCAGAGGCATTCCCCCTCAAACAAGTAAAAGCCAAATACATAGCTATGTCGCTCATTCAGCTTTTCTCCATGGTAGGCATACCTAGGGAGATGATTACTGACCAGGGCACTAATTTCCTATCCAACCATCTCAAACAGGTCTATAGGTTTCTAGGGATTAAGGCTATTAAGACACTCCTTACCACCCCAAACTGACGGGTGGTTGAACGTTTTAACCGCACCCTGAAGACCATGCTGCGGAAGTTCGTCATGAGATGGGGACGGATTGGGACATGTGGCTGCCTTACCTTCTTTTTGCTTATAGGGAGGTTCCCCAAGCATCAACGAGGTTCTCACCCTTTGAGCTTTTGTATGGACACCAGGTCAGGGGGCCCCTGGATGTCCTGAAGGAGTCCTGGGAAGGAGGGAAGCCAGAGAGCCAGAGTGTGCTGACGTACATCCTCCAGATGAGGGAGAAGCTGGAGAAGATGACGAGGCTATCCAGAGCCAGCATGGAGGAGGCTAAGGTCAAGCAGAAAGCCTGGTATGACAAAAAATCCAGGTCCCGCACATTCACCCCAGGCCAAGAGGTTCTGCTGCTACTTCCAAGCAGTGAGAACAAGCTACTGGCTAAGTGGCAAGGCCCATACAAAGTACACCAGAAGATGGGTCCAGTGACCTACAAAATTGCAATGCCTGACCGCCAGAAGCCTTTCCAGACGTACCTTGTCAACCTGCTGAAACAGTGGAGGCCGCGTCCAGAAGCAGTCACCCAGCAGCTGTTCGTGAGAGCCATTAAGGAGGAGGAGGAAACAGTGGAACAGTATTTCCCAACGAGCAGTGGAGCACCACTGGTGGACCTCTCTCACCTGTCCACTCACCAGCAGAGGGAGCTAAGGGCAAGGTTGGTCCCAGGAATCATCCAGGAGAGGCCTGGATACACAACCCTGGTGCAACACAGGATCCAGCTCACCGAGAACACCCAGCATGGCAGAAGTGGTACCAGATCTCGGAGAGGTTACTGCCAGACTTCAGAAGGGAGGCGGAACTGATGTGCTCACTGGGAGTCATTGAGCCATCCTCCAGCGAGTGGTGCAGCCCAGTGGTGTTAGTGCCGAAGAAGGATGGGAGCATTCGCCTCTGCATTGACTTTTGGCACATCAACGCCATTTCCAAATTTGATCCCTACCCCATGCCATGCATCGATGAGCTCATCGAAAGACTTGGGAAGGCCAGGTACATCAGCACCCTTGACCTGAGCAAAGGGTACTGGCAGGTTCCCCTCGCATCAGAGTCTAAGGAATACACAGCTTTTCGCACTCCTTGTGGCCTATTCCACTTTAATGTGATGCCTTTTGGTCTACATGGAGCTCCAGCGACCTTCCAAAGGCTCATGGACCAAGTGCTGTGGGGGATGGGGTCATTCACTGTGGCATAACCTCAATGAGATCGTCATCTTCAGCAGGTCATGGAAGGAGCATCTTGTTCATGTGCAGCAGGTGGGAGCCCAGGTCAAGGAGG
>JAFBMS010002874.1:0-23490 GCA_019788955.1 Albula glossodonta
GGTCTTTGCCCCAACGACATGACCAGGCACCATTCCATGTATTGATAACTCTTCATGTAAAATAATATTTTCTAATATCAGTGAGGGACTTACCCTCAACTAGTTTCTACTCATGTCCCCTTGTTCTTCAGACTGGACTGAGAAATGTGTTACAGTTAACCTGAGAGTCTTTCATGCCTATCCAAACCTGTAAAAACCTATTCTAAATCACCCCCAAGTCTCTAAAACTTGAGTTTTTTCATCAACTTTCCTTTGTGTGCTGGCTCTGTGTTCAACTGACTTGGCAGGCACCTCAGATTTATGTTGGTAGGCACCAGCCACACCAGTTCATCGCCGAAGGCCCCACAAGTCACAGGGAGATCATTTAACCCGAGTTTGAGGAGGAGTATAACAAGTGAAGACCTGACTGTGCAGGCCAAATCGTGCTCCCATTACAGGTTTGTGCACAACATGGTGAAGTGGGATCTTTGCCTCTACCACCACATCAAGGAAGCAGCACTGGAGGAAACCAAGGCCCTCATCAAAGAGAGAGTAGTCCAGCAAAATGGCACCGGCGGGGTTCAGGGAACGCGTAAAGCAGAGGCTTGCAGCACGGCCCCTCTTCAACTCTCAGCCAGACTGCGGGAAGGAAATGACCGGTGTTCCAGAGCAACTCAGGGGGAGCCATTTTGTAGGTCAGCAGGAGGATAAGAGTGCTCAGATTGAAAGAAGAAGAGGAGAAAGCAGATCATATATTTCTACCGCAAAAGCATTTTCTGATCAGACAACCCTCTGCCTAACAACCTGTTCTGAGCTGTTCCACCTGATGAAGATGCACAAGTGCTAGCTTGCAAAGTTAGTTCAGTAAATATGAATGGAATACATTGCATGACAATATCATTTAAAATTATAACATTGTATTGACAGTAGTAGAGGATATTATTCGCTTTTTGCAGAAATTCATTGTAATTATGGTGTATGCTTTCAAAAACCATATCCAACAAATGCAAATGCTTCCAGTCCCATGACATTGTACATATGTTTTGTAATGAATGGTCCCCAGCTTGAGACCTCTGAGGCTATAATTCAACTTTAAGTTCATTCGTGTGTCAAAACTTGGGAAAAATGCAGAAACAACACGCTCATCTTACTTTTGTGTGTATTGACCCCACTCTGTCAAAGCATTCAGTGAAGCATATATGGTGTTTAAAGATGCCAGAACAGTTTTGACCTAGACCCATTTACTCTTATATTTGTTGTCTCCTGCACAAGTTGAACAACCATAGCAGAGAAGGGAACTAATAAAAAACTTCTTCAGCCTGAAATCAAGCTTATTGCCCTATAAGTGGAGAGAAGGAATGATCTTTTATTTTGAAGCTGAAGATCATGGTAAAGAATCTTCCATGCCAGAGGCTTACCGATGCTGTGAATGCTTCAGACTTGTGGAGCCACGCGCCGGATGAAATTCCAAAAAGAAAAAATAAAAGTTCAATATCAAAGTCCCAGCAGCATGTTCATGTACAGCGGAAGAATGTGAAAGCCACACGCAGCGGAATGGCAGACGCTGCCACCGAATCGGTCTGAGTAGCGCCTTGTTATGACCATCGGCCGTATCAGAGGTGACTCAACAGGATATGAATCAACATGAGACAGGAGACCGTCGCTGTTTCCAGTGCATTCCGTTATCCTCCAGCTCAATCGTGTCTGTTCATTAAAAATGAATCAAAAACTCAAGTGAATGAAAATGCTCTTTTTTGCTTTGATGAAGTTTTCAGCGGGCTGGCCAGCAGAGAGCTACTCTGTATGGATCTAGACGACTGTGCAAAGTCTGGGTCTGCTCGTCGCACACAGGATAAAGCGTTCTTACAGTAGGTGTGCCGCAGTGGCTGGAGGACATACAAAAGGCTGTGGAACATGTAGCCACAGAGACAAAAGGAGGTAAAGAATCAAATCAAACCATTTCAATTATAAAACACTGAAACGTTAAAACCTTTTTTGTTAGTCTTTTCCAGTGGGAACCGCTCACACTATGCAAACAATGTCAAATCTTCTCCATTTAACGTCTGATTACTTATGCATCGTTTGCCATGAACCCCAAACTAACAATATGACTTATTTATATGAACTGTGAATGTCTGCTTCAGGCCTTTGAAAAGGCTCACTTGTTTTTGTTCACCTAGAGAGAGGTGAAGCATGACTTATCAAACGCACTGTCCCGTCTCCCTGACTTTAACCATGCGGCCATTCAGGGCAAAGCAGACACATTTCAAGCAAAAATACTATTCGATATTTACTGGGAACTACTCAACCATTCTTTGAAGATCCTGCCCCCTACAAACACAAAGAGAGAAAGAGAGAGAGAGAGAGAGAGAGAGAGACCCATTCATGCTTTTCTCAACTCTTTTGACAGCTGTAGTAGTCTCTGGCTTTGCATGTTTCTCTTGTTTGTACAGTAGCATCTTATCTCACATCACCACTCATGTTATACCGTCACCTGGCAGAAACACATTCTTCTTCTTTTGTTGATAAACGGCAGTTGGCAAACAGCTTTTAGGTGCATTACTGCCACCTTCTGGCAGTAGTAAAGCGTTGCCACAAAGCTGCGGTAAAAACAAGGGGAAATATATTTTTTTAAGATGACAGACGCGTAAACCATTCAATTTTTTTTCGTAATTTAATGAGTATTCAAAAAAAAAAAATGACCGATCCCTACCTTGGAGTTATTTTTCCATTATATTATTTTAATAGGCTCATTTCAAAGCATGACTATCCAGTTAGTTCTTATACTCTCTGGTCTCTAATTCAAATCATCCCACTGTATCTATGGACTGATGGCAGCATAGCTTTCATCCGTGTGTAACAGATATACTCATTTGTCTTAGCCCTCTGTGTAGACCTGTTCAGTGGAGTTCTGCTTGGTGATTTTAGAAAGAATTCCATGGACAAAATACGAAAAGGACAAAGACATCAACACAGGAAAACATGAAATACCAGTTATCACGTTGAGGGGTGGTTTGGGATTATTGTCTTCAGTTCTGAGAAACGAAAAAAGACGGTTCCCTCCCTATGAGGGATGTCTGGATCCCTTTAAAGGCGATATAAATACTTCATTCAAAGCAATCTTCTCCCTGAACTTGTCACGGTGTCTATTAAACATAAGGGGAGGCATAATAGAAGAAAAGACAAAAGGGGAAGAACAAAAATGCAATCTATAACAGAGAATGCTCTGAAATGATTTCTTCACAGTGTTGAACAGTATCTGAAAACTTTATTCACTTACATTCCCTCCAATACATTTTACGAAAAGCTATTGCACTTTGTGTATAGGAATGTCCTTGGAAAAAAAAAAAAAACAGAATCTACTTTTTCAGAATCGACTTGATGTTGTACGACTAGACCATAGAATACACTGCATCTTTCTCGCCCTCTCTCAAAAGGAAGGGAAACCAACAATGTTTTCGTAAAGACCCTTAAAAATATCAGTCAGTCAGTAAACTGCTTGCGAACTGGTCATATATTGAACTCTTGTTCCTCTGACAACATAGGCAATGTGTGATGGCTAGTGCATCTGCAGTGTAGAAAAAAATGTGAGGGATCGTTGGCTCAGAAACCACAGGATTCAGGTGTGTGGCTATTTTCAACTCAGTACGGGGCAGAACATCTTTCAGGGGGGCTAATAACATAGCTTAGTTTTGGTAGGAAATGGAATGTGAGGTTTAAATTACTAAACCTGCAATATGGCCACATAATTTATTGTTATTTTGAGCAACTTACAATGGGGAAAACAAAAGTCCATTCATCTGATTAACACAAGCAGAACAATCAGGCCTGGCTGAAACATTCCCACACAAGCTTCAAGATCATGACAATCATTAAAAACGATTTGATTTTTCAGGTTAAAATTTATGTATTAATAAATCCCAACACCACTTTTGGGCCATGGTTGCAATGAACTGTGTGGAACCTTGCATATATAGTTTACAATATGTAATCCTGAAGCAATTTAAAATCTTTGAAATGAATAAGCCTCCCTTTCCTCTCTCTCTCACACACACACACTCACACACACACACACTCTCACCTTGCACTATCGGTGCATCCTTCTTGAAAGCACGGATTTGAAGGCTTTTGTTTTCCTGGCCAGTTCCATGCCGTTTCATGCTGCTTCTCATCAATCTCGCCACCAACACCTTGTTACTTCTCTGTCAGAGAAAACATATTGGGCAGTTCCAAGCAAGGCACACACCAAAAATCATAAGGATTTCTTATAATAGGGTATAATATGATAAGGATCGTTTTTCATGGTTACCAAGGAAATCTTTGTCAGTGTATGCCCATGTATTCTTGAAACAGAATAAGAATTAGGTTTAAAAATGTGATCTTGAAATGTTTATTGTCAGTCATGATCATAAGCCACTTGTGTTCATGTTTAGCTGATGCCAATTTAGGTATGCATTTATCACAGCAAGAATGAATACCACCATACAGTGTGTGGCTCGTGTCTGACTTTTCTGCATCACAAAATAACCCTTTCAAGGATCCTGTACATTGACTGCACGTGGCGGCATTTCTTTTTAACCCTTCGATTAATTCAAGGTTAAAAAGAATTGAAGAGGTAAATATTGATGCATCCTCCCCCTGAAACAACGCAGACATTATCTGTTCTCCAGCTTCACACTGAGTGAAGAGGGTGAATACACAGCAAGGCAAACTGACTTTTTCCTTCAATTTGTCTTTCTCTGAAGCTGCACTTTGTTGCACATTCTTCACAGAAAATGGGTCTTGTCACAGCCGATGCCCTGTGGGACGCTGGCTTTGCTTTGTATCAGCGGCTTTCCTCTCTCCATCATATGTTATCTAATTTTGTGCACAAGTGCCAAGAGCAACAATTGGAGAAGCCCCGTCCCTATAGCCTCTCACATGTAGTGTGTAATTGTCAATTGACATTTGTCAGTCAATTTGTCACAGTTTGATACAAACTCATCTGGCATACCCTTGAAAGGTGGAAATTACAAACAGTGAAACCTTGAAGACACACATCGGAAGTGATGCTCTTTTGGAAGCTCTATTTAATGAATTCCAGCCTTTTATTGATTGGAATGAAGATATTGGCCAAACAGTGGCCATTTTTTTTAAAACAAGCTATTCATTAAATGGCAATAAACCTTCATTTATGCCAGTCCAAATGAAGTTGTTTTGCAACAGGCCATCTTACGCAAATCATGTATTTGTTAGTTTGGCTCCCTAAATACATAAGTTGCCCCTTCACCATGGGTCCGAAATGCATTTTGGCGGAGCTTCTAAAGGCCAAGCGCATCTTTACGTATTTGATGAGGAAGGACAAGCAGCAGTATCTGTATAGAGATGCTGAATACAGCGAGTGCGTTCCATTCCATCGTAAATGTCGGTTTTTGTAACGTAACTTCAATCCTCATTCAGAATAACCTTTGCGAAAGCAGCCCTGCCTCTATCCGGGCTGTGTGACTTCTTCTTCAATAACCCCCTCTTATTTGACTGCAGGAATAGAGTCCACCATTTTATCCCAGTGATCTATATTGTCCCCTCTTGGGAGCTATAGCCTGTACATATGCTAGCAGTAGCAAATGGCAACCCATAATAAGCGCAATACCGTGATTCATTAATCAATTAAACCTCCACTTCTTCCTCCCATACCTTCCTTCCCGAGCTCTAACCATGAATCGACCTGACCTGGCTTTTGCAAGAAGCACTTACAGCCCAAGTAAACATCATGTGATCTAGCAGACCTTGGTTGCCCTCGCTGTGTCTTCATCTCGGGCAGGGAAAAGGTTGGTGGGTAAAACATCTGACTGCGATGAAGAAACGACGGCACTCTGGGCACCAACTGATAAGGAACAGAGTTTTCTTTTAAACCTTGAACTCTGTCTGAAAAGGATGGGCCTGCAACAGCTGTATGGAGATAGGCAGCTCAGGAAATGTTGTATAATCAGGAAGCAGCTGTTAAAAAAGAGAAATCTCTGAGACAGCACTTTGAAATTAAAAAGGTGTTCCCAGTCAATGATAATCATACAAAGGTTACACCAGGACATATTTCATTCACACGTATACAGCGCCCTGAAAAAGTATTGGGACAGTGAAGTCTGCAATACTGTTTTTTTATGTAAAACCATTTTCCTCAAAAAATGTGAGATTTAAGGTCTCAAAAACAATATGAGGAAAGTATCCACAATGTCGTGTGAATTTTACTCTTTTAGAATAGCCTACATTTATTTCGCCATACATTATTAGGCGTAAAGTCTGTTTTCATTGCCTATTACCTGTCAACAACACGCTCGGTGTATTTGGCCTATAAAACCTCACCATAAATGGAATTAGAATATATGAAAGTGCTACATTAATAACATGTTAAAATAATTCCATACATAGCATCCTCAAAAATGGCCATTAACTGCCAATCAAAGGATTATCAAGACAATTTATGAAAGTGAGAACTCATAAATGGCTGGACTAATTGGAGTTAAAAGAATGAAATCCAGAGGCAGACAGAGTCCTCCTTATGAATACAACAAAATGAAACAACAGTCCAGAGATACATATAAAGAGATACTGCTGGCTGGTTATGCTGGTAATAGGAAAGATTGTTTAGGACTTACTTATATAACTCAGTTTGTACGCAACCTTCTTATCCTAACACAAATGATTCATTCATGGAAACATTGGAACATAATGGCAAGTTAACGTTTTTGCTCATAGCAATCAAACAGCAGCAAAAGAGATCTATATTTAAGGATAATGTGTTGGCATCTTGGCTAAGTTGGGTTAATTGTATTCAATTAGATCCAGTCTCTCTTAATTTCTTGCTTATTCAGCAACAAACTCATCAAATTCTCTGTAATATGCTGTGCAACATCTCAACGCCATTGATGTGAGTAGCAACTGCAGAGTATCTGAAGTTTCAGAATGCTTCAAGTGCTAATTATTTATTGCAGCAGCTGCAATAGAAAACAAAGTTTCTGATCTTAACATCTTCTGGCAAAATCAAAGTGTCAATCAAGGTGGGACTTGTTAGATGCCTCGGATTCATTAATTGCATCATGAGGAAGATTCAGAAGAAATTCAATTTTAACCACTTCCTATTTGAGCTTTCAATTCAGAACTTAAATGTATCTCCATCCTTCAGTGGAACAAAGGAATATGAACCATTTGCAGACAAAAAATCTTGGGGGTAATTGTAACAATAAAATGTATTCTAACTACAGCAACAAAAAAGACGAGCCAGAATAGCACAATTCCCATGTCATATGCAACGAGTTGTTTCCAGGGGGTTTCTCTCCCTCTTAAACTGTCGCCTGTAATCATGGAGAGACTCATTTCAGCTGTCGCTCCTGCTCTGCGCCGGACAGCTCACATGCTGCAATCCAGGGTGAGGTAGAGGTTTTTAGTCCACTCCTGCAGGGAGTTGGGTAGGGGTCCACCCATGCTACATGCTCCATTCTTGCACTTCAGTTGAGAAATAAAGTAACTGTGGTCAGAAACGTCAGTGTGTATGCTTTTCAGCAGCATGTACAAGTCAAAACATGCCTTAACGTTAAAACCTCTATGCATAACTATGCATTTTTCATATTTCTCCCATATAAGGACTGACAAAACATTTTTTTTTTTTTTTCCGCATTTACTGCAGAAAATATAGAATATTCCAACTGGAAGCACCATCCTCAGGCAGGCTACTGCTAAGCCAAATAATTATACACTGCCAATATTTTATTTTCTTAACTGTTCCTCTGAGAGATCATCTTACACACAGATTTTGTGTTCACCGAAACAGGCTAACCGACTGGATGAAGTACTGAAGTCAATGATCTATTTTGTTTGCAGTAGGTAAATTGCTCAGCCATAATTCAGTCGACAAAACAAATGTATTTGGTGTAAAGTGGTTTATGAAATATCAGAGTTTGCATTAATCTTGGTGGAAGGCTCTAATTTTTTGGCTGCTCCCTGCAGAGGTAGCACAACAAATTCAAGACCAAATGAAATGATAGGCAGGGATTAAAAATCTTCCCACCCCCTTCCAATGACATACAGGAAAGCAGAACCAATCAGGCGGCTTGGCTGGTGGTGGGAAACAGCTAAACATTTGTGCAACAATGGCAAGTATGCTTGACCTGGCAAGTAAAATAGACAGACATATCATTCCAGGTAATGGTGTCACTTTCGCATTGGTGTAAAATGCAGCGATGCCAAAATGTCACTTCAACACAGCTGCTTAAGTCCATACACCTGATACAGTCCTATCCTTTTCAGACGGATGAAGACTCAGATGGCTGTTTGCTTGGAATGTGTCTTGATTTCCCCACTCAATCTAGATTTGCTTCATTTCTGTAAACAGACAGCTGTGAAGGTGTGCAAAGTGTGTGTGGTTTACCTCCTCCTCATTATAGTGCAGGAAGTGAAATATATCAACTGTGGGGAAGGACAAGAGATGGTCCAGTTACGGAACAAAGAATCCGTTTGAGTCCCATTTCTTCATTGTCTTTGAATGCAGCTCTGATTGTTTGTTCAGCGTTCACGCTTGACAATGAAAAAAACATTCAAAGCCAATTAGGGGGTCTTTAATTGTTTAAACTGTGAGTGATTATCTTGAGGCCTGCAGCTAATGAGTTCCATTCATTACCTTGTAACATTTACTTCTGTACGACATTTAATCAGTATCTGCAATTACAACCTTTTCTTTTTTCAGTCAGGAATTTTGCTCGACTTTTTCCTGTATTGCCTTTAATTTCTCTAAAGAAGCCAAAAACCACACTCACAAGTGCCATTCCAAATCAACATACACATGACTATCTTTTTATCACTTGAATAAGTATGCTGTCTTACATATAGTCTCTTTGTCTGAGAACCGATTCATCACAAATTTGGGCGTATAGTGTTATATAATTGGTAGACAGCAAGCCTAACGGGGATGAAGGGTATGTTATCATCCTCATATGATCACACATATAACTATTGTAATATAAAAACAAATGATATGCATTTAAAATTACAGAGCACACACTTTCACAGTGTTTATCGTGTCACCATTTTACAAAGCTGAATATATAAAATGATACGCAAGATACACAAGATTTTCCAAAAGTACGGCATCAGTAAAGGGTACCTGATCAGGGTTAATCCGATAAAATTCACTGTGTACATGGTACATTTGACATTTTCATTTTGAGCCAGACCCATTTGTGAAACATCATTGGTTGACTGGGGGCACTCCTGATTAGCATGCATCCACCCTGGTACTTCTTATGCCTACCTCCACTTCCCTCCACTGTGCCGCAGAGTTTGCCCCCCCTTGCCCAGCTGGCACAAGAAGACCAGATGCTCACTTCACTGACGGGGCTGTGGCACTGTGAAACCGAATCGCAGTCAGTGACTGTCTGACTTGAACCAGTCATTGGGCCGTGGAGCTTGAAGGCTTTCAGTTTCTCTTTGTAGCTCCACTTTGTAGCTTCATGAGACCTCATTCTCAAGGCAGTGAGGAGCATCCTACCAGGTAAACCCCTCCTCCCTGAGGGGTGGGGACTATCGCCAATTATACACCACACCACTGAGCTCCCAGCCATAGGCAAGTGGATGGCTTGGGCAGGACGTAATTCCACATCACACTGAGATCTTATTATCATTAAGGCCTGCATCTAAGCCTCAGCTGCAAGTTCATTGTGCATGTAAAAATCAGGCTCCCAAGGGCCTCCTGGTGTCTCACGCTGTAAAGATCCTTGCTCCAAAAAGCATTCAGGTATTCTTGTCTCATTAACCCCTTTACTAACCGCAGCAGGAGGCTTAAACTGGTAAAGCAACAACTGGCCCGACATGCTGTGGAATGATGGAGGCTAAGCTGGTTAGCTCACTTGGGCTTGTTGCCGTCGTGCGACCATGTCTGGTCATACCAGGCAAATGCAGATGCACAAACCAGAATATGCTGGAGGCATTGGAAATATAAGACTGGTGGTGTGCCAGCAGTGAGTAAAAACAAGGGGTTGCTTCACATAAATTGGAGGAGTAATGTGCTCATGGCTTCCACAGGTAGGGTTACTGTGCAAGATCAAGCAGTTGGGTTGAGAATAAAGGGTGGAAACCTGGGTTTAAAAAACAAAACAAGCACCCAACAGTTAATACTGTACGGGAAATTGACTTATTTTGGCCCAAAGACTTTAATTGGATGCAAAACAATCGTACCCCATATATAATTGTAAAAAGCAATTTAAAACCAACGAGAAAAAAATGCTCCAGAGGTCAGAATCACACAGATCGTCTCATTTGCCTGTATTGTCTCCCTTAGTAAATTGGAATGTTTGAGGATTTTTTTTTTCTTTTTTGACAAGGATGAATGTTGTCCAAGTGACTCTGTATCCCAAAGGGACATGGAGGACTGCTGTTTCAGAAATGGCCTGAAAGATTCACATCCTATTGCTGTTAATCTTAAAGGAACCTCAATTTACTATCTCAGCACTGAGGTGAGACCAGAGACTGAAGATGTATGGCTCTCGGCACGTTCATACATCTTCTCCATCGACACTGCTTTCTGGACCTGTTAATCTAATTTAATAATTTGCCTCTCACTCATCGATCTTATGCAGAGGTGTTGTGATGGTAATATAAAGCTGCATGTCCTGGCCGGCAATATCGGACGTCCTCAAGGCACTCAATAAACATGGGTTGGAATCCTCTCCAAAGTTTCGATTTCAGAGGTTCTGCAACTTATTCAGCTGCTGGATCATTTGATAGGATGCCCGATATCATGATATTCAGTTGTACCCAGGGCCATATTTCTCTGACTTGAATAGTCTCTCAAAAATGAAATAAATTTATAAATTAAAAAAAAATATATATATATTATTTCAACATATAATGAATGGCACAGATTTGACACATCAGTGGTTTTATTTTGAAATACTGTTTTGAAAGCCAGCACTTTCTGAGGAGCGTTTATTAAAATATTCATTCAGTAAATGCTTGTACATTCCCAGAAACTGAATGACTTTGTAAATGTGTTTGAGAAATGGATTTATTAATGGCTTCATTAAAAACTGGCTTGATCTTCAGATCACCAGTTTGAATGTTGGATATGCTATCAGCAGACAATAACAGAGTCTGGCAGTGGAGCGGAATCGCCTAAGGGGTAATGGCGGTGAGAGGGTTTCTGGGTTTTGGCATGGTGTCATGGGGAGTCATTATGAATGGCCCTGGATTAGAAAAACATACACTGAGGGCCACATTCAGCCAAACACACAGTCTCTATAAGGGCATATGTTATTCTATTTCCAAACACATTCAAAAATACATAGTACACTTTGTATACTTCATAAATATCAATGCATGCACACAGAAAATTTTGTCTTGATGTCGGTTTTGATTGAATTGCTTGTGCATTTGAACTGGTTGTGCTTTTTATTGGACTGAATCTTGCCCAGAGTGTTTGCAGCAACATCTGAAGACCATTTCATTTTTCAAAGAGGAACACAACAAAGACAAAGAGGCAACAACACCCTCACCCTAAAATGTTGCACGCTCCAAACACAGACTGAGTGACGAGGAACGATTTCAGAGAGTCTGGAGTTCTGAGATGGAGAAATCATCAGACAGCGATGTCCATCGAGGTCCCTCCCCCCAACGGCACAGCAGAAGTGGATGAGCAAATTAAACCAGAGCATTGAAAGTGATGAAGTCAACTTTATCCGTGTCAGAAAAGGTGGGGATTTCAGTCATATTTCTCCCTTCCACATTTTTCGCAATATTCAGTATTGGTGACAACTGAATATCAGCTTGAATATAACATATAATATTATTATGCAAGAATTAATCTGAATATAATTTGGATAATGACGAATGATTTTTATAATGCTAATGGTTCCTACTTGGATGGGAGACCTGGGAAAACTAGGTTGCCCATTAAAATCCTTACCCATCTTGATTCCCAGGTCATGACTGCAATGCACAAAACGTGCATTGACAATGTATATGAGTGCCGCTGCTTTTATTACAACAATATCATGTCAGGATGGAGATTCAACACAGAAACAATATCAAAGCCTTTCCAACAAGCTTGGTGAGGAGACTTGTAGCCAGTGAGCTCTCTGATGAATGTCATTGGCTGCTGCTGTCCCTCACTGATGAATCTCATTGGCTACTGCTGTCCCACAAGTCCTCTTTCCTGTGGGAGGAAACGTCAGCCAATGACCGCATCCGGGACGGAGCAGCTGGCTCAGCTCTTCCCCCACCCAACGTAATACTGCGTTCCTATTGCACACTCTGCTCAGCGGGAGCCCTCATTAATAAAACTCGGCATAAATTGCGTTCCATGCAGAAATCCATAAATCTAGAATAAGCACAGAAAATGCTATTTTTCGAAGTTGTGTGCACCACACTTAAGCACAACCTTGTAGAGAGTTCAGTGTGCAAAAGCTTTAGGTCCACATCCATTGGACAGCCCGAATAACTGTTGGTGATGCTTATGATGACAGGTCATTCATTCGCCATTCATCAGCATCTGTAAAGAAGTATATCTGAGCACAGCACACACTCATGACAAAATTCTTGGTTTGCTTACATATCCTGTGAGAATGCATCTGCCACAACATCACACCGAACAGCAGCACAGATCCAGATGTACTTATGTGACTTGTGTTTATATTACCAGAGCGGTTATTACTTTTTGATGGGCTTAAGTCAGACTGCTATCAAGTTATATTTACACTTTTATGCAGATTAATTCATTTTCTCTCCCCAGAATGTGTCATTTGTGAAGCCTTCTATCAGTAATAAAAATCTGGATGGATGATTGTGAGGAAGTACCTCCTGCTGTTTGCTGAAAGGAACTTTTCAGGCAATGTCCTTTGAAAAACACCAGGTGTGTTATTTGCTTTGAAAAGACAATATGTGTACAGCGACTGTAGTTGTGCGCATATATATGAATATCTGAAGTTTTATTTTTTCCTTTCTGTCAATGTTAAAAATGCACCACACCATGTGAAACGTGACTTATCGCTGCTGAAAATGAAAATTACTCGGGCATCAGAAGGTGAAAACCTAGCGATGGACCTGCTCTAAAGTTACTGACAGCTCCTCTGAAGTTCTGCGGCTTTAAATGTGGAATACGGTGACGAGCAAGTGAAGCCACTTTGAAAATATATCAAGCTAACCTACAGACTACTTTTCACTGGAATTAACTCTATTATACACATAATTTACATGCCACATAGAAAAAGAAAGCTACACTGAGGCACACACCGCATCAAACTGTTCTGGTTTCAAGTGTATTGTCATATACTGGATAACAATGCAAACATCATTACCAGTAATGAGCACTGTCAGAAGCATGAGATGAGAATATATGGAGCACCTGAACACATTGTGTCAATTATTTGCTCTATTCTTTACTCATGTTCAAGGTATGACATGCAATTGGGAATTGCCACTCAGAGTCATACAACTAATGGAAAGCAGTAAACAGGCCTGTACATTTTATTTATATACATCCATGTCTAAACCTTTCAAATTTTGTCATTCAGATAGAATTCTGTGTTCTTCTCAACCATTTAAGTGAGGGGTAAAGTGGTGAAAATGAATTAATGGCTTGTAGATGAAGCTGTTTTGACTGTTACAAGAATGCTAATGAGTTAGTCTCATTTTAGATCCACTGCTTGAAATGACAGACCCATTTTTTATGAAACTATATGTACAGAGAATATATGATTACTATGTATTTCTGACTCACTTGCTATTTATTTATGCTGAAGGGCACTCTTTTGTTTATGTCTTATCATGTCTTTTTCAGTGCTCATCATGGATTTTATTGATACTTCCTATACAAATCTTTGAAAAGCAATGCAGGCAGAAAGAGAGAGAAAAACCTACATACACCAACAGGCATGCAGAAAAACACATGGAGGCAGAAAATGATACAGAAGCATTCATGACTGCATGACTGGTAAACATTTTAAATGTGATTGGATATATACTAATTGTACCAAACTGAAAGCAAACATGATTACAGTCTCATCTGTGTAATTTATGGTCATGTAAATAGGTACACCAGCAAGACTCTTGGTGGCAAGTGACTTTTCTAAAGAAACCTTTCTCTCTCTCTCTCTCTCTCTCTCTCTCTCCCTCTCCCTCTTTCAATGTGTGTACACATGTGTTTTCAAAGACACTAAAATAATTAAAAAGAATAAAGTACAGACACACAAACAATAGCCATGACTGGAATATTATAAGCCGGTAAGCAAACACAAGACAGGCAAAGAAAAGCTGTCAGACGGTATGACAGAGTTCTGTAGATTACTTCATGAGTCATACACGGTATGCTAGCTGAAACTGTCTCTTTGAAAAAAAAACAGTACGTTGCATCCCCTGATAGCTATACCCCATTCGCTACTTTTTTTTTGTGATATGGGTGGTCTACTTATAAATTATGTGTGTGGGAGAGACAATAAAATTCAAGTTGACCTCTGCATAAAATAAACCTGCTCCCACTGAACAAACTGATCCCACTATTTACCTCTGATGGGGTGATCTTTATATCACACTATTTACCTCTGATGGGGTGATCTTCATATCCCACTATTTACCTCTGATGGGGTGATCTTTATATCACACTATTTACCTCTGATGGGGTGATCTTTATATCACACTATTTACCTCTGATGGGGTGATCTTTATATCTCACTATTTACCTCTGATGGGGTGATCTTTATATCACACTATTTACCTCTGATGGGGTGATCTTTATATCACACTATTTACCTCTGATGGGGTGATCTTTATATCACACTATTTACCTCTGATGGGGTGATCTTTATATCACACTATTTACCTCTGATGGGGTGATCTTTATATCACACTATTTACCTCTGATGGGGTGATCTTCATATCACACTATTTACCTCTGATGGGGTGATCTTTATATCACACTATTTACCTCTGATGGGGTGATCTTTATATCACACTATTTACCTCTGATGGGGTGATCTTTATATCACACTATTTACCTCTGATGGGGTGATCTTTATATCACACTATTTACCTCTGATGGGGTGATCTTTATATCACACTATTTACCTCTGATGGGGTGATCTTTATATCACACTATTTACCTCTGATGGGGTGATCTTTATATCACACTATTTACCTCTGATGGGGTGATCTTCATATCACACTATTTACCTCTGATGGGGTGATCTTTATATCACACTATTTACCTCTGATGGGGTGATCTTTATATCACACTATTTACCTCTGATGGGGTGATCTTTATATCACACTATTTACCTCTGATGGGGTGATCTTCATATCACACTATTTACCTCTGATGGGGTGATCTTTATATCACACTATTTACCTCTGATGGGGTGATCTTTATATCACACTATTTACCTCTGATGGGGTGATCTTCATATCACACTATTTACCTCTGATGGGGTGATCTTTATATCACACTATTTACCTCTGATGGGGTGATCTTTATATCACACTATTTACCTCTGATGGGGTGATCTTTATATCACACTATTTACCTCTGATGGGGTGATCTTCATATCACACTATTTACCTCTGATGGGGTGATCTTTATATCACACTATTTACCTCTGATGGGGTGATCTTTATATCACACTATTTACCTCTGATGGGGTGATCTTCATATCACACTATTTACCTCTGATGGGGTGATCTTCATATCACACTATTTACCTCTGATGGGGTGATCTTTATATCACACTATTTACCTCTGATGGGGTGATCTTTATATCACACTATTTACCTCTGATGGGGTGATCTTCATATCCCACTATTTACCTCTGATGGGGTGATCTTTATATCACACTATTTACCTCTGATGGGGTGATCTTTATATCACACTATTTACCTCTGATGGGGTGATCTTTATATCACACTATTTACCTCTGATGGGGTGATCTTTATATCACACTATTTACCTCTGATGGGGTGATCTTCATATCACACTATTTACCTCTGATGGGGTGATCTTTATATCACACTATTTACCTCTGATGGGGTGATCTTTATATCACACTATTTACCTCTGATGGGGTGATCTTTATATCTCACTATTTACCTCTGATGGGGTGATCTTCATATCACACTATTTACCTCTGATGGGGTGATCTTTATATCACACTATTTACCTCTGATGGGGTGATCTTCATATCACACTATTTACCTCTGATGGGGTGATCTTCATATCTCACTATTTACCTCTGATGGGGTGATCTTCATTGTGTGCCCACAGATTCACAGGCTCGTCCTTAAATGACATAGCAGAGGAGAAATTCTTAGATTATTTGGCCCCAGCCCACTATCTTGGGGGGTACCCCTGCAGGCTAAGACGCTTGAAATCTGAGGGCCCATTTTTAATAAATATTTAGACGCGACGATCTGAAAATCCACAGTTTCTCTTCGGTTTCTCAACACCTACGGGATTTATGGATTTTATATACAGCACAGAGAGCTATCCAGCAGGGCACCTAAAGGAGTACCGGAACCTGGAGCTTTGCTTTATGTCTCACCAGAGAAGAGCTGCCAACTTTTCAGAGGAGAACATTGACGGGTTTACCTATACATGTCTGAAGTACCGACACACGTCAGAAGTGAAAGACGAGGGAGACCCCAAGTTTCAAGGAATAAAAAAAAGAATCATTTTGGGCATGTTCTAGGCTGTATCTCAATTTTTTTCCCAGGATAAACACAATATTGCTATGCCGATGCATCCACTCACAACCTCTAATTTAAATTAATATGTAGCTATGGAGAAGAGAAAAGTTGATTAATTAAATACATGAGTCATTCACTGTAGATCTTGTTACAGAACTGACATTTCTATTGACAGCAGAGAACAACTGAAACAGTCAGGTATGATTGCATAAACATGCATATCCGAGGCATAGTCATACCAGCCAATCTAACGGCAGTTGTTCCAACAGATTTTCACCTGATGAAGGCTTACTTTGGATTATTTGAACAAGCGAATATTAGCCATGTGAATATCAATGTTCATGTTCCCTGGAGGGACAATCAAGATAAACAAAACAGTCCTGAATATATTATCCCCTCTTTGCTACCTTATCCGAGTTCCGGGAGCTGAGCTCTGATTACAATCAGTATCTTACTACAGTGTATGTACTGTGCTGTCCACGAATCCACAGAAATACAATCCTGTAACCAAATAAAAAGAAAAAGAAAGAAAAAAACCTATGTCCTAATGAAGGCTTCCAGTCACAGAACCAGGAGTGTGCGTTCGAACAGTCGGGCAAACGCAGCCATCGCTCTCGTGAAGAGGCTGCCCAGTTGCGTCTCCATGGCAACAGGAGAATTATAGCGTCTCCCCGGCAGCAGATGGGGCTTGAGTTCTATGTAAGAGCTGTACTGCAGATCTACTCTGTTTTCCAGAAAGCCCCGGCGTTAATAAGACCACCCCTTTCTCAAAAAACTGCAGATTTAGTGAAAGAAACTATGGCACCAAAGTTCAGAGAAACTGGGGAAAGAGTTTTTTTTTTTTTCCTGAATTGTAAAATAGTATATATTGTGGCACTGGTATACACTGATACGTATGTAAATTGATATGTTGATCACATGATGTTAAATATGTGTGTGTGAGCGTGCGTGCGTGCATGTAACTATACATGTGTGTTATGTATGTGTTAATGCAGCACATGACAGTTTCTTGATGCCATCATGATTTTTACATTCATCAGAGATAATAATTTAAAGTTATTACTTGATTCTCAACATTGCTGCAAGCAAGTGTGTGAGATGGTAGGATGTAGTATCCTATTCTGCAGAAAAGCATAGGGCTGTTTTCCACATTATTAAATGAACAAATAAATCAGGTTAACTTTATTTATGCTGGTGAAACTTGGACTGGGTGGGGAACGGTTGGTGGCGGTGGTTTGGAGTGCAAAAGGTAATGCCAGGAAATACCTGCTGCTCAGTCACCTTGTTGATGACCTCTTCGGAGAAAATCTTTGCCTTAAGGCAGTGGTTCCTGATCTGGAGTCTGCAGCCCCCCACGGGGGCGGGGGTGTGGTGGGGGGGGCGCATGCTTTGATGAAGTCAAACAGAAATCCATAAGGCATGTTGCATTGATCAATGAATAACTAACACACCGGACAAGGGTAAAAATCCTTTTTATAGAATGGATAGCTGTCATTCTGGAAGGTGATACGTCAAAACAACTTTCCAAATGTGCTTTGAATACACAATGTAGTAATAGCTATGTTGTAACACACCTGCTCACCTTATGTGTGTATCAGCTTCACTGTACAGTCCCAGGGACTGAGTCATGGACAGTAGCCTCCATTATGCAGGATTATATACAGGCTAGATTTCAAAGACCATGCAATGCATACGGTGCAACAACCTATGACAGTGACACAGGCAGTTTTAATGTTACCTTTAATCACACTTCAAATATTACCTTTAAATACAGTTGCTGCAGCTGTCACCTCATGATATCAAAACGTAGCTAAAATTACTTCAGAAAGTAGTTATACCCAGAGGATAATTGACGATAACAGTCAAGTTAATGTACCAACCGCATAAAAGTTAGTTAATATTAGGTAGCTAGTTTATTTATCGTTTTATGAGGCGAGTGATTAACAAGCTGTAAATATGCAACCAAGTTTATGTTTACATAACAAGGTATCTTGTATGGATTAAGAGTTGACATGAGCTCAGTAAATGAGCAAGCATTGTAGCTAGTGAGAGCTAACAAAGCTAACTGATCTCTGTTCCCTCACCTTCAATCGCCACAGAAAAGACAGCTGGCTCTTGCAGCTGAATCATTTAAGTCCAGGAAGTGTTCAGACCTGTCAAAATGTTTCCACACATCTCTTGTAGGTAAAAAAGGAGAAAACGATGAAAAAGTTGGGGCCACTGCCTTACGGGAAACCTCATGATTTCAGTGGACGTTAGTAAACTGTTTGAAAATGGGTCGTTCGGCCTGTCAACCCATCTTATGTTGTTGCTCTTGGGAATAGAAACAACCACTTGAAGCAGTCTGAGGGATGCATGTTTGAATTGTGTGTGTGTGTGTGTGTGTGTGTGTGTGTGTGTGTGTGTGTGTGTGTGTGTGTGTGTTTTTCATGTATAGAAAGTTTTTCATGACAGACAGAGGAGAGACAGATTTCATGACACTGGTGCCATTAACTACACAGTACCAGATTTTACATGAAAACATTAAGTTGCAATAATGACACTTTGCATTTTCTCACTAAGAATATATTGATGACGAGTGACTCAATACAGTGAGGGGGACATATGCAAGCTGTGTTCCCTTGGAGCAGTGTCAACAGTTCCATACATTTTGTATCGGCCGTTTCACAACAATAGGCCTTGTTGTGAAACATGTATGCAATCGGATTTTGGCATAAACTGTCCTTGCAATATGTCCACAAAAAAAATGTCGGATTTATCTTAAATTTGTTCTTTGGTACAATCAAAACCTGTTTGTCTGCATACATGCACGAAGGCATATACATGGACGATATTTATGATACTTTGCATAAAGAGTATAGCATTCGAAGTAGCCGCAGGCGTCACATCAACAACGAAATGTTTATCAATACAATTATAGGCCTAAATGAGCCATTGGTTTGGACAGTCACTGTCATGAAAGATATTGATACTTTATTTTATTGATTAATTACTGCAGTAAGAAATATTGCCATTTTTTGGCATTTTTATGCAGGTAATCACTACAGTTATTTAATAGAGCACTTAACGTTTCAGAACAGTTTGCTGTGTTGAGAAAACCATCATTCTTTTCCCACCTGTACCTCCCACTCTCCGTACAGGCCTCAGTGGTATATCAGAGTAATTGCATATCAGAGTGCTGTTTCAGAAAGTTTGAACTCATACAATTGACTGGAAATCGAGAAAGGCAAATATAACATGCTTTAAAAGGTTCACATATAATGATTTGGTGAAATTGTTTGATGAACACTCACCAAGCAAAGTTAAAGTATAGGATTGTCAAGAGGGGAAAAGAATGGGACCTGAATTAAAAATAATTTCCCACCTAGATAAAATTACAATAAAATATGGAAAATAAGTTGTGTCAGGATATGTTGGCCTCTTCAGATATTTTTAAGCAAACAAATGTCCATTTGTATGTCAAGAAATGAAAAAAAAAAACTTAATTTGGCTCCAAACCTAGTGTAGTAATATAGGGGTTATACGTTTATTGCGCAGTACAGAGACCTGTATACGTAAACCAGATTGCATGTGAACCGTGGGGCTACAGCTGTTCAGTGTTTGCTCAGGTAAGCTCATGAATATTTATTTGAGCGAATTGAGGGGCGGGAGAGTTAATTACTGGTTAAAGGGTTGCAACTGCAGACCGCTGTCGGGGTCAAAGCAATTCCAGCTAAGTACATTAATACCACTGTAAATATCATAAATAATGACTTTTAAGAATATGTTGTTGACTGACGTGGCCCCTTCAACAAAATGAGACAGGAGACACAGCAAAAGGGTCCTCGTTACAAATCGTCTCTATAGCCATTCACCTACAGTCACTTGTAGAAGTGCTCATATGGTTTTTAAATAGACCTAATGTGAACTAAACTTTCTGGAAAACCATCTGTTGTGTATTTACACAAAATTATATGTTCAACAACGGAAAGTATACACGGCAGGCTTACAAAAATTTTAGTTCACTTTATTAACACACGGTATCACTTCTGGTGATCCTTCTGAACACACTGGCTATCCTTCTGTAGAGGGCTCCGTTAGAGACGTGTTCTTCATTTACAACTTTCAGTATTGACCAATAAGACACCTCTACCACATGTCATCACCAATCAACGACTCACATACATACAAATGTACCAAATCAAAATTGACCAAGCTTTCCTGTGCGGAGAACACCACACCATCTTTCATTGAAAAGTCAATTTTAAAATAAACTATATACTGGAGCATCAAGACGGCACAAGCCTGCAAATGAGTGATTCATGCATTTTCAAGGCAATGTAATATACTGAAGTGTTGGCCTTACATTCCTGCTGCCATAAAATTTTATATGCATAATAAAACCTCTCTGATCTCTCGCACATCAGAGCATCAACAATTATGACAACATGGTCTGTCAGGATATCATCTGTTAATGACATCTCTTCATGTTCGCATTCATGTTTGCATGAAACGCTCGATCTGTCAGTAACGTTGACGAGACAGCTCCCGGTCTCCGTCTGAAGGCGTACTTTTGAAAGTAGGATAGGTTCATGAAGCTGTCTGCGTTCTTCCTTTAATGCAAGCTGTGGAGAAGCATATGGAAAGACATACTTATTGTCACCCCTCTGGGCAGAGAGCTCGGCTCTGAACAGCACTGCGGTAAAAAGTACCACTCAGTAGAGCATTGCTGAGGCTTGCTGTTTTATTTTACGTTTTCCAATTTGTCAGGGTTGTCACAGGTCATGTAACTGAGTAAAAATGTCCCGGGATGCATGGTGCCTTAGGTGGGGTGAAAGTTTGGAACTGTAATCTGCTGACCTGTTCATGTGCAGTTGCAATAATAGTACTTTTTTATTATTACCCACGAATAATGTATGAATCCATCACAAGAGACTGTTGGAATGTTCCGTTTAATTTAGTCACTTTGTGTTAATGTTTTGGGTACACTATGTAAATGTCTGCATTCTGCTGAGTTAAGCTGATCATCTGTTTGTCATGCATAATGCGTATTGTCCCCAACCGTATTGTCTAATTTTCACCAATTACTAATTATGAGACAGGAATAAGATATGACTGAAGACTCTCCAAAGTGAAAGTTTATTTCCATGTATCAAGAATTACGAAAGCTGAAGCTTCACAAAAATGCACCAATTCCAAGGTGGCTGGTTCTTAGCCCTGGGAACCTGTGTTTTTATATTTTAAAAACATGCTCTTGAGCTGCAAAGATTTCGCGATGTCGCCGAATTCATTCATTTCTTTAAACAGCAAATGATGTTACCTACCTAAAATTAATGTATGACATGGATAGCTGGTTTGATCACTACAACCAGAGTCATGTTGACACAGAAATATTCAAGATTACTGAATATCTTGTATGGCTAGGCTAAAGTGGAATAGGAATTGACAGTAGAGACTGACATTTTTCTTTCCGTATAATCTTTGTACCTCCCTCTGATGCCAGCTCCCACAATTCCTGCTCTTGACTGGTTATGTAACTTCACTCATCATAATACTTTCTGCTCTGAAAAGATTTTTCATGCCATCTTGGCTTCATCCAAAAAAGATGAAAATCCCACATCAATCCCAAGACCAAGAAGTACTTAATTGATTAATTAATAAAAACCTCAACATGCTGAGCCTTGTACGCATGCATATGAATAAAACAGAAACTGAGATGATGTTCACACATTATTCCTTTTCATTTCAGTGAATAATTGTCAATGAGGAATAAGGTTCAGAAAAAAAAATCAAGCCAGCTCTTTCTAAAATAATATTGAGAATGCTGAAGAGAACTGCAGCAAATGGCTCAAAATCATAAGTTATTTTATAGTTCTTTATAATTCATAACGTTTTTGCCTCATCTCATCAATAATTCCCAGGACCAATAGATCTGTTCACGTACAAGAAGGGCATTTGCCCTTTACAAGTAATAAATTCTTTGAACAGCCGTGCTGAACCACAAAAGTCCCTGGAAACTTGTCATTATTAATGTATCAAGTCTATTAAATACACTGTTTTCCAAAAAACTGTCTAAACGGACTCTGGATTAAAGAGGAGTCTGAAATAAACGCATGATTAATGTGGTTGTGGCACAGTGTTGGGGGCCATAATCAGTTTTCTTACACTTACTTGTGAGATCATAGTTGCCCAATTGTAGTATTCTCAAATAAGTGTGACGTTTAAATTATATATTCTATTCTTTCTCTGGGCTGGGTTGCGGTTTTACACAAGACCAAAGTACTCAGAAGCTTTTGAAGTTCATGCTGACTTTCAGCCGGTTCATCTTAAGATTTTTGAAAGGTTGCTAAAGTTCAGCATCGCTTTGGGAGATACGTTTTGAGAACACGTGTTCGTAACTGTTAACCTGAATCTCTGGCTGTGAAGAATCTCAGTAAGGCAACTAGTAAAACTAACACGGATCCTAATTTTTAATCCTTCCCAGACAGCAATTCAGCAGTTTGTAACATGTATCGTAAAATAAATGTTAATTGCTGTTTCCTTTATCTCATTATATGCCTGTTTAAGCCTTTTATGAGGCAAAGTTTCATTTGTGATCCTAAAGCTCACTCCAGCAAAGTGTGCTTCCTGATTTTACTCAAAGAAATACTTATATCATGTTAGCTGAGGCTGGTGCTGTAAGAGTTCATGCAACTAGTTATAAAAGTAATGCAGAGAATATTCAAACAGGATTGTTCTGTCATATCTGTAATATATGCAAGAACAAATATCACAGCACATGTGAATTTGGTGGAAATAAGTACACTGCACAATATTTCAAAATACTCTTTCACAGGG
>JAFBMS010002875.1:0-15000 GCA_019788955.1 Albula glossodonta
GCAAATGGGGACAGTGATGACGGAGACAGAGGGCATGTGTAATGCACAGCTCAGTATGGGACGACAATCTGCGCAACAGCATCTCAGTGCTGCTCCTACGGGAGGGAAATCATCTCACCTGGTGCATTCGGCAGTCTGCGAATATGCGTGAGTATGCATGCGGCCATGAGCGAGATCGTGTCCGCACGAGGCGAGAAAGCAGGGGGCTTCCGGTGTTTGTGACTCTTTCCTGCCACTTCTGCCAAAAAAAGAGATTATTCAAAAATGTGGGGTTTGGGTAGTACATGGGAGGAGGAAGACCCTTAATTATGTAAACAAGTTCAGTATCTTCTAATCAAAAGGAAAGAACACGCTTCCGCTGGTTACAGCAACAACCTAAGCAACAGCAGCCCTCTTTACCACTGTCAGACCTAAGGAGGAAGGGCGCGCGCGAGAGAGAGAGAGAGAGAGAGAGAGAGAATGAGGAAACGAGGTTGAGAGATGAGTGAAGATGTGACCTCCTTTTTCAGGGTAAAAACAGTGCAATGCGAATAAGACAGCAGATGCCCTGGCTCCCTGGGGGGTGTCCATTGGGGGTGGGGAGCCACACTCTGAGGCAGTGTCTTTTTTTGGGTGCGGGTTGGGGAGGGTGAGCTGGGGAGAGAGCATGCTGGGTAGTGGACAAATAAACAGCAGAGGAAGACAACGTAAATGACTCCCTACTCCCATTCTCCAGCCCAAGCCAGCAGATTTGCATCAGCAAAGGGTGGGATTGCTGATCCAAACTGACTGTCAGAAAGCTCTGTCCTCAGCACCTAGCTATGCCATTCACTCTAGTTTCACCCCATGATGCACTGTGGAAAAATGACTCTTTCCTATAATGTTCTATAGGAGAGCTTTCCCCCTTTCCAAAGCAGGCACTGGGCATGATGACTGCTCCTCTTCTCCCATGATGCACTGGTCTCATGTCACCATAAAATCATGGTTCCTCTGCTGCTGAGACTTTTACCGAAGACGTGCAATTTCTGATCCAGCTCCAATCCTACGTAAGCCTTCAACCGAAACAAGCTTCAGCTGCTGCCTTCCTCCTCCTCCTCCTCACTCCCCGGTGAACGCAGGCCGTGCAGCTCTTCATTAAGCCTGCGCTGCTCCCTCAGGTCCACCACTGATGCGGCACAGCGGAGGCAGCGGCAGACTCATTTACTCTGGCTCCTCACTGCCACCTAAACCAGCCGCCTCAGCACTCTACAGACAGGCTGGATAGAGGAAGACAGAGCGAGCAGGAGGAGGAAGGAGGAGGGAAAAAAAGGGACAGGGAGAGAGGAGGAGGGAGAGGAGGACAGACTAGAATAGCAGGAGATGGTGAGAAACGGAGGGACTGGGGTGACAAACAGACAGATATTCAGGAAAGCTGCTACCCAGGCTAATAACCTTACAGCGATCATTGCGCCAGTGAGCAAACGGCTTGTCCCAGCATGCATCGCTGTGGAGACCCCATCGGCACTCTAGGAAAGGTGCTTGTGCGGGAGCTGGGCGTGGCATTCCACTAGGCTTGTTCCTGAGAATTTGACTGTTGGAGGACCAGCCTACACATGTGGATCAAATACCAAATACCAGCCGCTGTGCTTCAGGACGAGTGTCAAAACCACGTGGCAGAGCCTGCTCTTTGTGATACACACCTCAGGTTCAGATTCTACCTGCACTGACTGGAGACTTCAGTGAGCATGGCGCAAAATAATGGACTGATCAAGGCAAACTGAAAAAAGACATTTGATTACAACAATACAAGGTCACCCAGACTATGTTCTAAGGGTCTATTCCAGGGCACTCCAATCAGAAAAGGCTGGTTTGTGTGCTAACCAATCAACTGACTGATCGTGGTCTTCAACTGACTTTGATACACTGAAGGACAAATTCAGGAGTTTTAATGCAGGGCTATGACAAAAGTCTACTCTCTTAGTCTTTTTCTGCTAAGACTGAATACTCCTATTGTTATCATTCGTATTAGTTTGTTTGTCAAGGACAACTGAATATTTCTCCAGATTTAGCAATAAGGTAAATTCCCCTCTGTAGAAGTTCTGTGAAGGAGTTCAGAATGAGGGAGACTTCCCACACTCAAACTGAAGGAAGTCCCTTATTGGCAGAGGCTGAGCGTAAGCACACTCAGTGTCAGCTTGTCTGACGGCCAGCCGGGTCAGTGAGCTCATGATGGACATGGTCCCCCAGGGCAAGGCCAGCAACGAAGCCACTGACCTCTCACCTATTCAAATGCAGCTTTGGACAGCATGCAGGGCAGAGCACCCAGCCAATAAGAGAGGCAGGAAACTGCCTTAAAACTGTCTTATTACTCCACCACTCATACGCACACAGGAAACCATAAAAGATGAGTGATTATTGATTACCTCAAGGTGTTTAATGTATGCACACGCGCACACATGCACACACTTTTCCAGATGAAACGTACCGAAATCTGGGGGACATCTGACAAAAACACATTTCCCTTCTTTACAAAAAACATCCACACAACCAAATTGCCTTTTATTGTACTGTATACAGTCATGGTATTTGTGTACATCACCACAATGACCACAATAAAAAAAAAAAACACCAGGAAAAAAAAAAGACAAAAACGCAGTGGCAATTTTTTGAGTTAGGATCATACAAACACACGGTGTTGAATTAACCGTTCTGTTATTACTTACACTAAAAATAAGAGTCCCTGAATTAGCTTTTGTCAGTGCCACTGTACTAGTATGTAATTAGCACAGACTTGACTCTGGCTTTACTACAACATAATTACACTGTACTGCTTTGTTATTAAGCTGACATTGAAGACAGTAGTACAGGTATACTGATATTCTGGGCACATATCCCCCCCCCCATCTCTCTGGGGACGGGGGTGGTTAAATTATAGGGGCTTTACAAAACACGAGTTCTCTTAAAAACATTGATTCATGAAAAAAGTGGGGTGTAAACTCAACACCCGAATGTGTCACTAAGCAGAGATCTATGACAAGAGTTACATTTTTTTACTCAAAAGAACAAAGATACCGATACCGCCAATCAAAACGCAAAATTGACTTCTTGACACTGGCACAAATTGGGCAGTTGGCAGAAGTGGTAGGGTTTGACTGCCAGGAGAATTGGACATTTGTTCCAGAAAGGTCAAAAGGTGGGAATACTTGACCATCTTAAAATAAGCTTGGGATTCAATTATTATCCTGGAACATTCACATCTGATTCACACAGCACTAAGGATTTCTGGATGTGCGGTGGTCATTCAAATTAACCAGGCCCAGTTCTGCCTGTCACAGACCACACACACACACACACACGCACACGCACACTCGCACGCACACTCGCCGCGCACACTCGCCGCGCACACTCGCCGCGCACACTCGCCGCGCACACTCGCCGCGCACGCGCACGCACGCACGCACACGCACGCGCACACGCACACACACACCAGATAATCTCTCCATACTATTTAACATGAAGTTCTGACACTGTCCCTATTATATGGATGAAACAAAAACAATCCAATTTTGTTGAATCTTTTGAATATTCATGAGGGGATACAGTCTATGACAATACAGTAGACACATTGTGATGTTCTATCATTGGGCATGCCTTTGCTTTAATATTCACACACTGTAATATAGCACCGGAAACCTGTTACCAACCAGGAACCTCCAATAGTTAGGAAACACTGAGGGTGGAAGGAACACAGGAGATTACCACATAGACGTTTTACAGAATATGTGGTTCTACTGAGCTGTCATCAGTCTTAAATAGGAGGAGGCTGAAGTCTTACCTTTAAACTTCTGATTGGGCTGGGCCTCATTTTTTATGTTTTTGGTTTGATTAACAAGGGAATATTTTATAATAACTGTCAACAGTTGCATCCCTTGTTATGCAACTACTTGTCACATGTTGCAAATGCCTGTTTGCTGTTCATTTTAAACAGCTGTGACTACAACAACGAGATTGTTGAGACTGCTTGAAGGTACACGAGAGATTAAATATAAAGACCTGGCTGAGTCTTGACTTCATTCTGACCTTTTGACTGACAAATTGCATTAAAAAAGAATGAGCTGTAGATGGGTGATCCTTATTTAAATTATTAATCTTGTCAATCACAAATGAGAAGGTTCAAAAGCAGGTTCTGGAGCCCAATTAGCGGTTTAAAGGCAGGATTTCGGCCGCACTTCGGCCTCGTGAGGCTCTGCTGTGCATGCTGGGCCCGGAGAAGCAGCGGGCAGGTGACGCCGCGGCCATGTCCGTCACAGGTGAGAGAGGGTTGAGCCCTGAGAGTCTGTGTAACGGCATTCACTGCTGGCAGGGCAGGGCGGGGCACGGAGCGAAACAGAGGAGCAGAGGGCCGGGGTCGGGAACAGGCACAATGAACCAGGACGAGTGCAGCAGGGAACAGGCTGTGCCAGTGTGTGTGTGTCTGTGTCTGTATGTGTGTGTTTGTATTAGCGCATGTCTGTGTATGTCTCGTTGTTAAAGTTTGACTGTATATATGTCAGTGTCTATGTGTGTGTGTATCAGTACCTGTGTGCGTCAGCATCTATCAGTGTCTGTATTATCAGTATCTGTGTGTCTGAGTCACTCTCTTTTTTTTTGTGTGTGTGTTTCTCCGTGTATATGTCCATCTCCTATGAATATGTGTGTATATTTGAACCCATCTCTTACGTATGGGTGCCTGCGTGTGGGGATGAATGTGTGTGTGAGTGTGTGTGTCTGTCACCGCTTCATGTTGCTTAGGCGAACGTTCTTCTCCTGCTCAAACTGCCTGAGGTCCACCCTTTCCAGGAAGTTCTTTCTCTCTATGTATCTGCAGAGGAAAAAATACACACACAAACACACATCAAGCCTATTGTACACGTTATCAACACTCCACATCAGTTATGCAATCCCTTCCGGCTCAGATGGCGGGGCGCCCCTCCTCCCTTTGTGAAGGGGACAGATCGTCAGGTCATTGTTACAGCACAGGATCCCCAGAGTGACGCTCAGCCCTGCCTGCCCATGTCAGTCTAAGGATACCGTACAAACACAGCCAATGGGACAACCAACCTGCTGCACCACACAGCCTGTGAACCAATCAAAAGTCTATAGTGAGGAAGTGACTGGAGAATGAAGTTATGTGATATCATATTGAGCAGAGCCACCATTCTCATCTGATTTAACTGATTTGAACCAATCACTATGTTTTATGGTAAAGAGCAAAAACTTTTGATGGGTTGCAACGAGCTAGCTCCGCCCATTATTAGTGTCATGGTAACTCACTCACCTACCACTGACACATTTAAATCAGCGAGTGACTGACTCAAGGTAACTCCACCCGTTTTGCGGTCGATGAGGCCTTACACTTTCACTGCTAGCTGATAGCTCACCTCCCTGTGATGTAAAATGGCAGCTCCGTGTAGAAGCCTCCCTTTCCCCGTCACCTGTCAGGCCTGCCTCCTTACAAATGCCTGGTGACAACTGTGCACTCATCCGGGATAAGTGTGCGAGCGAGCATCGCAGGGAGGAACAGCAGAGGTTTCCTGCCCGTCTCCAGGGAAATGAGCACCACTCTATATGAGAGGATGAAACAGCGGCTGCTTCTGAACACTCCGCTTTCAGCGCATGCATCATCTGAACTCTGAGGATGGTTCCCAAACTCCAGACGCGTCGTCTAATCTGGCACACGCTCAGTAGATGAGGCTATCTGCGGACATGAAACAAGCACCGATTCAGGTTTGGATCCCGAGGTGAGAGTACCTCTTTTGCTGAATGACATGATCTGAGTCACAGCATATATAAACCCCCAATCTCTGAAGATGTTTATAACACAAAAGTGTGTGTGTGTGTGTGTCATGTAAAGAGCAGCAGGTTTCACTGGACTGGAGTATCTGCTAAAAAACAGACTGTCAAGCAAAACCAAGTAAACAAGATGGTTTGTTCAATCAGAGACCTTGCACAGGCACTAATTAAACAGGGCAGTAATTAAAGGCTATGTTTAGCTATAAGGGAGTAATTTCACTTGTGCAGACAGACAAACTGACTGACTGATACCCAGTGGTGTCCCATAGAAGCCGACACTGGGTACTGTTCTCAGCACACAGTGCATACTGCACCCAGCTCCCACAGCCCGAACAGTCCGGTCCACAACAGCAGTGCTGAGAGACAGGAGAGTTCAGTGAGCTCTGCACACGCTGACCCCATTTTGTCTGTCAGCTAATAATATACCTCTACTCTACAATCCTGTCTCTTCCCCCAAACCTCTTTCTCTCTTCTCTCTCTCTCTCTCTCTCCCTGTCTATCTCCCCAGACTATAACTCTCCCCTCTCCCTACTTTATTCTAATAGACTCCATCTATTTAAATTCAGGCTACATACAAGACCATGACGATACTATAGAGTCGACAAAACAAACAAATTCAGCAATCAACAAATAAATGGTTGAACATAAAAAAGAGCTGTATAAAACTGAATACAGAGTAATAAGAATGAAAATGGAGTCTCTCAGCTGGATTATGCACAGCACACATGGATCCTGGGCCTGACTGCGCAGCCTGGAAACCCCCAGCCGGCCTGTTTAGCCAAGGGGAGGATGGGGGAATCAGGCTTCCTGTCCATCACGCTCCTCCCCCCAGCCCGCGACTGGACCCCCAGGCTGCCGGTGTCAGACTAATGAAGCGGCAGCGGAAAAGGCCTGGCTGAAGGGGGACAACTGGTCCCTCTACCCGAATTTCACAGGGAAGCAGGCTATTCCCTCTATTCGATCTGCAGTGGGAGGCTGGCTATTCCCTCTACTCAATCTGCAGTGGGAGGCTGGCTATTCCCTCTACTCGATCTGCAGTGGGAGGCTGGCTATTCCCTCTACTCGATCTGCAGTGGGAGGCTGGCTATTCCCTCTACTCGATCTGCAGTGGGAGGCTGGCTATTCCCTCTACTCGATCTGCAGTGGGAGGCTGGCTATTCCCTCTACTCGATCTGCAGTGGGAGGCTGGCTATTCCCTCTCCTCGATCTGCAGTGGGAGGCTGGCTATTCCCTCTACTCGATCTGCAGTGGGAGGCTGGCTATTCCCTCTACTCGATCTGCAGTGGGAGGCTGGCTATTCCCTCTACTCGATCTGCAGTGGGAGGCTGGCTATTCCCTCTACTCGATCTGCAGTGGGAGGCTGGCTATTCCCTCTACTCGATCTGCAGTGGGGGCCTGGATATTCCCTCTATTTAATCCCACAGTGGGAGGCTGACTCTTCCCTCTACTGAATCTGTAGAAGGATGCTTGGCTTTACCTTTACTCCACCTGCCTACTGAGCAGGAGGAGGACAGCTGTTCCCTGTGTCCAATCTCAGAGCCATGGTAATGGCTCCCCTTATTAAATTTTGAGAGGGACACTGGGTGCCTGGTCTCTGTACCTAATCTGCAGAGGCGGGGTGGCTGTTTTCAGCAACTCCAATCTGCAGAGAATGTGACTGTTTCCCCAGTCTAATGTTATAGTGGGAGGCTATCTGTTCTCTGGGCTAAAAGGGGGCTCCCTGGCTGGACCACAACCCTGGGTGTGGCATAAAACTGTGGCAGACCAGAGCTACCCAACCCCAGAAAGTCTGCGGTCCCCTCCAAATGTGTTACTACGGACCCCAATGGTTCGTGCTTCCTGTTCTGCCCCCGGCCCTCATGGTCCACGCCCTGTGGCGCTCACCAACTGCAGAAACCACATCCCTACCGCAGAGACACTCAAAGAAATGGGTAGAGAGAGTGAGCTAGTAATTTGGCATGACAGGCCTGATTTATTTTTAAACTTGGTTTCAGTTTTTAGTTTGCTCGTTTTAGGCTTTCTCTTCCCACACGCAGTTTGTGGAATGCTGTGTAAAAGATTACCCCCTTGTCTGAGTATGGAGAGGTCACTTTAAAAATCTCCAACTTCCAGGAATAAGACATTTGTTCCTAGTTTTCACACCCAGTGAGTGACAGATCCATTTATGCCCAGCAGGAGTTTCTGCCTTCTGAAACATTCAGGTCTGTACTTTTTATGTTAGTTCACCCCACTGAGGCGCTGGCACTGAAGGGGTTAAATGTAAGACTGTTGGTTACTAGGGTGGCAATTAGAATAAGACGATGATGTCATGTATAGATACCTCAAGGGGACAGGACCCCACCCACCCCCACCTTTCCCCCCTGCTTGTTGTGCCAACTGCTGAAGCAAAACACCGCGGAGGGCCAAAACAGCTCACCCCTCATTCAGGACCTCCCTGCATTTATAACACACGGACAATGAAGGGTAGGAGAGACAGAGAGACCTCACACGAACGAGGCATGTAGTGTAAGAAGAGTGAGACTTCATACAGCCCAGGAGCATGCTAGGTAGAGGGAGAAAGGCCTAAAACTGGACTGAGGCATTCTGGGTAAGGAAAGAGAGGCCCTCACGCTGCGCAGAAGCATGCTGGGTAATTACAGGCCTCCAGGGACAAGACAGACCTGCTTTCAGTTCAAAGCTGGCCTCATTACTTCCACCAAGGGCCTTTATTTGGATCAGAAGCCAAACAACCTGTAATTGTGGGTCTGAATTAGCAGCCTGTGAAAAAGACCCAAAAAGACTGGGACCGACCAGGGCCCCTAAAGGAGCTCTGCTGCAAGAATCCCAGCGCACAAGCCGCCAAACACTCGATCCTGACGAGTCACATGCTCTTCAGTGCCATCTGATTGGGCTGCCACATCAGTGATCTTCCATCACGTTTTAATATCTACTTTCATTTTATCATCTAATCATGACCCTTACTATGCCAAGCGGTGAAATCATCTATTTGGAGACCTAGTGCTTGCATTTCAACGGTTGGCTGTTCCTAACAAGGGGGTGGGGGTCGCTCGCTGAGAAAGGTCCCCCTCAGTTTCTGCCTGGCCTACATTCAACATGTGCCAGTGACAAGGTCTGCCGTCATCGTCACATGCAGCATTTCTACCTGGCAAGGCGGGGCCAGAGCCTCTCCCGGGCCTCTCTGCCAATTAACCCACCTACCACTACAGACTCCAGAGGGAGTCTAAAGAAATGAAGTCACATATTCTCCCTAGGAGATAAAGTGTTACTATAGGACAATGAGCTATGTAGCTTCACAAAATACACTGCAAAGAGTCAGATTAGCTTACTCCTTTGACCTGACAGTTCTCCATTTCTTAAAATTTTGTACTGATAGATATTGTTAATAGTTTAACAGAGTATGATGTTTGAGCAATGGGGCATGGGACTGGATGAGGTGACTAACTACATAATTTGTTGGAGGGGGTGTTGCAGACCCCCTTTGCCAGTAGTGCCTCAGCATGTGTTTACACAGCTGGGTCACAGTTGCCACAGCAACAACGGTAAAGTATCATGCCCGAGAGTACAACTACACTTTCCTAACGTTCAGAGATCTCCCCCTTCTCCACTCTTCTATTCCACGCTGATGTGAGAATGCAGACCTGCTCTGGCCCTGCACTCATTGGCTCATTAATTGAACTTAGTCACTTTAAGTCCACATGCAGTTCAGTCAAAATGTTAATGGGGGTGTATGTTCTTCTGCGTGAGAATGAAAGGAACACATTTGCATGCACGTTTGCTCATCTCCAATTGAAAAGAATATACTCAAAGAAACTCATGTTGTATGGTAAACTCTGGTTTGGTTGTGCTGCATATGCGCTTAAATAGTGTACATTTAATTGAATCCGAGGGACTGTGAAGTACAGAAGTCATAACCAGCAGTCATACCACACTGAACACTTAATGAAACCACAGGAGTAAGCAGGTGTGAGCTTGGTTAGCACTTGGCTGGGAAATCTCCTGGGAAAACTTGCTATAGAAAGGGCATGGGCGGGGGCCAGTGGGGGGGACAGTCTTCCCTGTGGACCATGGAGAAATCCCATACCCCCCAGCACAGCTACGGAGGCACTGCTCTGTAGAGGGTGCTGTCCTTTGGATGAGATGAACTGAGGTCAGTCTCACTGTGGTTATTGCAGATCTCAAGGCACTTCACAAAAGAGAAGTTGGTGTTAACCCCAGTGACCTGGTCAGATTCTCAAGAAAACCCCCTATCTACATCTGGCCACAAAACCACTTCTTGCATCTCACTGATGACACAATCCCTTGAAGCCCCTGTCTGAACTAATCCCAACACTGTCACTATAACTGAGAGCTGACTTCCTAGATGATGTTCCTGATTAAAAAGGCTACTCAACGTATACAAATAAACTAACTCCATGAATAAAATGTATGTGTAACATTCTCACTGAATTTAGATGCTAAGATGCTAAGAGTGGTACCTAATAACTGATTGGACTTATAGTGAAATACAAAATGTTCACTGTCCTAAAACAATGATAAATTCATATAACCACTGCCAGCAGCGTGAGAGATACATGAAACACTGCAAGTGTGCAAAACATCATAAATCTTAACATTAACTGAAGTTAGAGTGATATGAATGTACCCACTAGAAGGATCAAGGCAATCAAAGAATAGTCAAATAGTAAGACATAACTAAATTACTGCAGCAAGAGGGTGAGATACACAGCACTGATACCTCAGCCCTGTATGAGATACAGTATATGAGCTAAAGGCCTGGGAGATGCCTCCGCACTGACGATGAGGGTTCAGGCCTGTGTGACGCAGCCTGCCCTAAGGGAGCTGTGTGTGTGTGTGTGTGTGTGTGTGTGTGTCTGTGCATGTGTATGTGCGTGCTTGTCAGGCCGCAACATTTACAAAGACGCATCTTCATTTGCAGTGCGCTCAGCACATCCTGTGGCCCTGGGGGTCCGTGGGGGGTGGGGGTTCACACGCGCGGGCACACATTCGCATTCAGGACACTGCGTCAGGGCCAGGCCCGCGGGGCCCTCGCGTGCCTGCCAGGACAAAGGCCTCTTCACCCGGGCCCTGACGGAGGGTGGTCTTTCAGTACTCTCTTCCTCCTCAGCAAAATCCACTCCAGTCCACTGCTCCTCCGGGCAAAAACCAGGCATATCGACACCCATCTCCCCCCAAAGCAGCTGAAACACACAGCCAGCCCTCAAACACCAGTCAGTGAGAGGGATCCTGCCCTATCCAGCTGGGAGTCACTCCCTCACAAAACAACACCCACAACCAAGTAACTACCACAGGCTACTGACAACACAGTGCGTGACACAGCTCACAGCTCAACCACTAACACAACTCACAATTCAACAACTGAAACCCACTCACATTCCAACTTAACACTCCAACAATCCAGTAATTAAAACCACTCACAATACAATAACTAACACTACCTGAATTATAATAAATAAAATCGCCCAAAATCCAATACATAAACGCACACATTCCAGCTAACCGCTAACACAAATACAGTAATTGACACCACACACAATCCAGTAATCACTGCCACTTGTGCTCCCAACTTCAAATACGGCTCACAGACAATCAAGCACTGAAATGACGGACAAATTGCAAACCAACACCATGTGAGATAATGTCCCATACCAAACATCATTAACAATCTAACATCATTTGTTCGCATGTACAAACTCAGATCTTCTGCCATTGTCCTCCTCTGTCCTTTCACTCCTAACAGGAAGCGCATCCTGGGAGGCGACTCGTGGAATTTCCGCTGATGCTCATAAATCCTCCACAGCAAGTGACACATTCAAACCCTCACAGAGCACAGCCCTCATAACTCAGACCCTGCTGTCAACACACCATAGATATCAGACCCTTTTTGGAGACCGCAGACGCTCTTGCTCCAAGAATGGGATCCCACTGTACAGACCACAGATACTCTCATTCCACATGGTTACGGCATACCCTGTAATCTTTTTTCTAACATTAAAGTGAATTTAGAAAGGCATACACGTATATTAAACAGACTCATGCTAAGGACGCTAAAAAAAATGCAAAGAATAATTTAAAAAATGTAAAAAGAATTTTTCAAACATTAAGTACATAATTATTCATTTGGTTGAACTTAATCCATATGACATAACAATGCACATGTGGTGTTTTTCACAATTATATGGGGAGCAACATAATGGCCTTTTGCTCTGAAAACTACCACATGTAGCTACTGCAGAAATGTAACCCCATTAAAATACAATTACCCGCCTTCTCTTGCAAACAAAAAGCAATCTGGACCTAATCAAATTTCGGAAAGAGACTATTTAAAATCCAACAATGTAACATTACACAGCAAAGGAAAAAAATTCTTAAGAGGAAACTGAATAAATAGTGATACATTATGAAAAAAACTTTTGCAAATTAAAGCAAATCTTGGCACTGTTCATGAGTTAGTAAAAATGATGCAGTAGCTGACGGGAGGCAACGTTCCCTATACAACCAAACTTGCTATGCTGCTCTTTCAGGGCAGCTCAAGTGGTTATAAAATATATAAATACACATGTGTGGATACATGCACATATGTACATTATTTATATGGTCACATGAACTTAGTAGGAAAAAACATAGTATATCATGATTTATTAATTTCTTATAACAACTGCTTAAGAATGCAGAAGTTAAATTATTAAAAGCCCAAATGTTTTCTCTGTTCATTTAAATAGTCCCTGTCTCCAGTCCTCTTTCTCCCCTTCATTTCAACCTCCCTCTCTCAGTGAAGCAGAGTGCTGGTTAATACAGGCTGTGATACAGAGGCGTAGAGGAATGAAAGTGATTTTTGATTGTTTGAAAAGAGGGATGATGGGATTGAAAAAGGAGAGAGCGGAGCCCTGTGGGTCAAGCAGCAATAAAACATGCCTTGGTCTGAGTACATACACACACGTGCGCACACGCACGCATGCATACTCACACAGAGTTTGTGTATTTTCTACAGGGAGTGCCTGACAAGTGCGCCATCTCCTCCCCCTGATTCCCAAATGCGCACCCCTGTCCCAGCTCCTGTCCCGCCTCCAGACTGGCAGCCCACCCCCATCAGAAATTAAGGTGACTGTTAATCCCGGGAAGGGGAAATCCATGCCGTCAAGGGGGAGAAAACACCCCGTTGCCAAGCACAGCATAATTACAACGATGCGGGCTGCGTGTAATTAAAGTGTCAGACACGGTTGGGTAATCGCCTGCTGAGACCTGGCAAGGGGGGGAGAGGCAGGGAGTTTCTCCCTGGAGCTGGGGGCGCTGGCGTGGGCTCTGAACGGGGTGCGCCAACTACCAACAGCAACACACTCTCAGAGAACCTCTCTCTCCTCTATCACCCTCTCTTCGTCTGTGTTCCAAAACCAGCTCATATCCTCTCTACCAGCACACTCACTCTCATACTCTCCTCAAACATGTTTTGCACAAACCTGGAGGAGAGATGGAAATCTCATTGTGGCTACCCTGGTCGAACAAAGGTAAAAAAAAATAAATAAATAATAAGAATAAAAACTTCCCACAAACACCTTCACTTGCTCCCATTGTTCCTTCCTTTAGAAACATGCAGAGCTATATGTAATCAAACACACTTAGTCTCATTAAGGAAAGGCACAAATTAATCAAAATGGACTTTAGTATTTCAGGGTATTTGCTCTTCTATTTCAAAATAAAAGGAACTCTATACAAAGGACATGTTTGCTTGCCTCCAATAGAATATAAAATAGTCACACAAAGTTATTACATAATGTAAAATAATCACAGAAAGTTATTATGTAATGTAAAATAGTCACATAAAGTCATTATGTAAAGTAAAAGTCTGCTTTGGTTGAATTGGATGTGTCCTTTCAGAGACTAAGTGCTTTTGATTGAATGTAGACTACACTGTTCTTTATCGACCTCCCACACACCCCCACACCAGCTTAACACATGTTCTTTCTACCAGTTCTCTCATAAATACACGCATCACTGGACCCTCTACTCCACTCAGCACCTGTGTGCCCACCTCCTGCCCCCCCCCCTTTCTTCCATTACCCTCTGCCCCCCCCCCCCCCCCCCCCCCCCGTGTTAATTGCCTCCTCAGGTTGAGGTAATGTCCAGATTGATGGCTGCTTGCCTTCAGTCTGGGATCTTGAGAGGATTAATTCCCTTCCAAATCAGGCCGTCGTCTCAGATGCTACTCAATCATGCTGTGCAAAAACACATTCCTCTCAGTGGTTAACACGGTCAAACTGTCAGTGTCACTTTCTTCATGGGGGGCCTGGATCTGGATCCAAAAACCACACCTCCAGTAGCTCACTGGCATTTTGGTAAACATCAGTGTTGCCATGAGGCCATATATGGGCCACATGACATCACCGACCACCACCCTCCACCCGCCCCACCCTGCTGACTCAGACCAGTCTTCGCACACAGACAGCCACCACCCCCCCAGCCCAAGTCAAAACAGCCCTACTCCCCTACAGTCTGCTAAACCCACAGAGACAGGGCTGGGAATGGACACTAGCTGTCAGGGCTCATATCTGTATCAGTCTCAGCATACTGTTCCAAAATCACACTTACCTTACTCATACCATACACTTATACATTATGAGTGAAAAGACAAAGCTAATCCTGCATCAGGCATTGCTATTCTGAGATGCTTTACAAATACAGGCGAGGAAGTTGGTTTGCTTTTAACGCGGAGTGCAGTTCCACTCTATCAGCTCGGTATGGCAGAATGAGGGGGTGGGGGGCGTGTGCTGTAAACACTTGCAGCCGGCCGGCTCAGATCGTTAGTCAGGGCAGAAAGGAACAATCAATTATTCATCTGCGCAGACGTAACCTTTGAGGAAGAAGAATAACAATTCAGGTCCCGTCTGACATCCCAGTTAATCCTATCTGCTGTGTCACTGTGGGCGGGCAGTGAGAGGGACGCCTAAAACGGCACCCCGTTTCACTTCCACCATATGCAGCATCGTCTTGTGGCTGTATGGACAGCCACGCCCACTGTTTCAGTTCATCTGGGTGCTGCTTTATGATCGGGCCGCTTTGAAGGACGTCACACCCTCTGCTTTAGTTCAGCTGGATGTTGTTTTATGATCAGGCGGTTAAGATGGACACCACGCCCGGTAGTTTCAATTCCTCTGCTCTCCGCATCAGGGCCGAGTATACAGATTCAACCAGCAC
>JAFBMS010002876.1:0-23465 GCA_019788955.1 Albula glossodonta
AATGCAGCTAGTAGGTCATGGTAATATTTTAAAAACGTTTTCCTACAATAGTCATCGGTCGATTTAATTTAAATGATCGCCTCATTTTTATTTTGTATTTCTTGCCTGAAAGCAATGTCAGATTGTTCATGAAGTGCCTTCATAAACAGAGGCAAACCTATTCATGAGCTGGTTTGCAATGTTAGGTAGCTGGCTAGCTGACGAAATGCGAGTAGACCATTTGCGTCGTTGGTGACTGTACACTTATTAAGATGGATCTTTACTAGAGGGCAAACGAAGACTCAACGAAACAACAGACTTGTGTAATTATTGAAAGCTTTGACCCAGCCAAGCCATTCTGCCAAGACTGTCGTATGTAGCAATAACGGTGTCAGAATGAGCTGTCTGCTTTCTGCTGCGTAAAAGTTTGAAATGGTGGGTTTGTACAAACTGTGACATCACAGAGGTGGTGAAAAATTTCTGCTACCAATAAGACCTCCGTGACGCCAACAGAAAATATGTATAAAAGTGAGGAAACGCTGCAATAAGTAACGTGGGAAACACAGGTAAGTAGGACAGGAAAGGAGAACTTCGGCTGGAGAAGGTAAGGGAAGTTTGGGTTCTATCATTAATTTGGGAAGAAACTAGGCTCGTTGCATAGTTAAAGTCGGGGCAAAAATGACACCCCTTTAAGATGCATTTGTACGTCAACAGGTTTTATCTTGAAATTGATTTCCTCTTTAAATGTGTTATTTTGTCGCCTTCTAAGCTGCTGAGAGGGTAAGGCAAGTTTGGCTGTACCATTAATTCAGGTAGAAACTACAGTGGCATTAATCTCTTCAAGTTTGAAGGCTAAAAAAGGATTTCTAATAGGCAAATTTCTTCTAATAGATTTGTGCAATAATTGAAGGTTTTTACACAGCCAAGCCATTTCGTTCAAACTGTTGTATGTAATGGTGTCAGAATAACCTCTCTGCTTTCTGCTGTGTAAGAGTTTGAAATGGTAGGTATTCAGAAACTGTAACATCACAGTTTCCAGGGCAACGTGGAAAACTTAGGTAAGCAAAGGGTAACTTCGGCTGGAAGAGGATAAGGCAAGTTTTTCTTTATCATTAATTGGGGAAGAAATTAGACTCCAGGCATGCTTTAAGCCGGAGCAAAAAAGACAACCCACGTAGCTGGGCTTGAAATGAAGTCGCTGAATGTGACTGCCAAGGTACGGGGGGTGGGGGGTCAGAAACAGAGGCCTCATGGTACCTTAAATTCCATTGCAGAGGCCATTGAGCGAGAAAAATGTACAGAGCCTCCAGTATTATTCCTGCTGGAAACAGCTGTGGCAGATAAGAATGAGAAGAGGAGGAGTTTGAGCTTGTCAATTTTGGACAAAAAAGTTTTTCTTTATCATTAATTGGGGAAGAAACTTGACTCCAGACATACTTTAAGCCAAAGCAAAAAAGACAACCCACGTAGTTGGGCTTGAAATGAAGTCGCTGCATGGGACTGCCAAGTTTTGGGGGTGGGGGGTCAGAGACAGAGGCCTCGTGGTACCTTAACTTCCATCGCAGAGGCCATCGAACTAGAAAGATTTGCAGAGCCTCCAGAATTATGCCCACTGGAAACAGCTGTGGCAGATGACAATGAGGAAGAGGAGGAGTTTGAGCTGCTCAGTTTTGGACATTTTTTTTTTCTTTTTTCATTAAGTGGGGAAGAAAATTGACTCCAGGCATACTTTAAGCCGGAGCAAAAAAGACATTCCACGTAGTTGGGCTTGAAATGAAGGCACTGAATGTGACTGCCAAGCTTTGGGGGGTCAGAAACGGAGGCCTCATGGTACCTTAAGTTCCACCGCAGAGGCCATTGAACTAGACAGATTTGCAGAGCCTCCAGAATTATGCCCGCTGGAAACGGCTGTGGCAGATGACAATGAGGAAGAGGAGGAGTTTGAGCTTGTCAGTTTTGGAAAACAAGTTTTTCTTTTTCCATTTGTTGGGGAAGAAACTTGACTCCAGGCATGCTTTAAGCCGGAGAAAAAAAGACAACCCACGTAGCTGGGCTTGAAATGAAGTCGCTGAATGTGACTGCCAAGATCCGGGGTGGTGGGGGTTCAGAAACGGAGGCCTCATGGTACCTTATGTTACATCGCAGAGGCCATTGAGCTAGAAAAATGTACAGAACCTCCAGAATTATGCCCGCTGGAAACAGCTGTGGCAAATGACAATGAGGAAGAGGAGGAGTTTGAGCTAATTCAGCATTATGTGTAAATTGTAATATTTGTTAATATTTTAATTTTAATATGGTTATTTCTGGTTCTTTTCCAGGTTTGTCCTCCCTACAGGATGATCAGGCCCATTTGTTCTTAAAAGTTTTTGCTTTTGTCGCCTTTTCAGGGACAGGGAGGGAATTTTCCACCTTTTCTTCTTTATATCCAGCCAAAGTCTAGCTAATTTGGCAAACTGCTACACTGGCTGATGTAAAGTTTTTGGTGGTTTTTCGCCCTCTCAAGAGCAAATATAAAGGGCTCAGGACAGCATATAATTGGCAACAAAGATGAAATTAGGATGTTTCAAATAAAAGAAAATAATTGACCAAAAATATTTTGTGAAGTGTGCTTTGTTGAAGTCGACTGGATTATTGCAAAAAAAAAAAAAAAAATGACAGGAACACATTTGTGCTAGAAAAGGGGCTTTCATTTAAGCTATAAGCCATCGTATGATATGTGTGGTCAATGTATGATCCAGTCTGTGGCAGGCCATCACAACAACAGTTTTAAAAATAAAAGTATCTTGGCCAGTCATAGTTTTTTTGCGCAATGATGTTGAAGAAAATGACAAGGACAATGGGCAGAGTCATGCGTCTGCAGCTGTATGTGGCTGTGACCTGTGTCCAGGTTATCAACCCTCCCTTTGTCTCCTTGTAGTCCAAACCTTTTGTGGCTTTCTGTCTTCTGGTGCTCAGGACAGCATGCATGGTGCTCCACAGCAGGACATTTTTCCCTTTCTGGGGCATAGGAGACGACAGTGGGTTTTTTTCACTGTCCCGAATGTTGTAACCTTTCTTTTCAGGAGTTCCTCACACAGGGTGTATGATGTGAAAAGATGATCACATGTAATATTATGACCATTCACAGTCCTTCAGCCATGTCTAGTCGACTCCACCCTCATGCCTTGATTTTTTTCAGGTGCTTCACCAGGAGATTTAGCAGTACACACCAGCATATTCCAGGCATAGCTGGGCTTTGCATCACATGCTGCCCATATTTTGATGCCGTATTTGGCTGTTTTGCTCGGCATGTATTGTCTGAAGGTACAGCGTCCACGAAATGCAACCAGACATTCACCCACAGTCACGTGGGGGCCTGGATTGTAAAGAAAGGTTAATCGCTGAACCCTCTTGTCCCATACATACTGTTTTGCTGCAAGTCTGTCACACTCTCGTCAGCCCCATCTTGTTTCTCTTGCATTGTATGACAAGCGTATGACATGGAATGTTGAGAAAACATGGAATGTTTTTAAGAGATGGTGGCTGGAAATATTGCCCCTCCAGTGACAGCTTTCCAAAGGCTTGCTGTTGCTTCACCTTTTGACTTGTACACCCCAGCCAAAATGAGCAACCCAATGTCGGATTGTAAGTGGATCCAAGTCTTTCCAACTGTCCTCATACACGTGCCTCCCTTCAGTTTGGCATCTCAAGTACAATCTTTTCAAATGCTGATTGTATGCCTTGGACATGGCTGACAGCATACCTGGTGGGGCTTGGAAACATTTTAATGACATTAGCAGCACTACGTCTGCCCTGTTGTTCAAGTGGGGAGAGGGACCGTAAACACTTTCCATTTTTGGAAGGTAACATGTCTGCTAGTGGTTGAGAAACAATAGGAGGGTCAACACTAAGGCTCTCATTCTATCAGAGGAGGATGCCTCATCATCAGGGTCCTCCTTAACATTATCCTCCGTCTCAGACATATTCTCCTCTATGTCACTTTCACTGTCAAAGAGCTGTGACAAAACCTCATTGGCAGAAAACCTTTGCTTAGATGTCACTTTCAATCGAGAGAGAGAACATAAAGCGAGAGCACACAGAGCACCAACAGAAATTGTTTAGAAGGCTGCTGTGCAAGCTTTTATGTTTGCTCCTCCCCTATTTCGTGTGAACTATCCAAGTCCTCATGTCAACCGTGGCAACCCACCCCAACAGCACAGGAAATATCAAAGCTCTTGTGGGAATTATGTTTTCCCATCCTCCATGTCACGTGAACTGTAAGTGGTTCTCGCACGACTGCAGGTATGTCAGGTTCGGGCCCTAAAGCAGAAAGGAGCTTTTGAAGATTTTAAAATTGTATGTTATAGAGACCTCAATGTCATCCAAAACAAACAAAACATTTGTTGATATTTCTTATATTTCTCATATTTATATGTTTAATACTGCTAAAACAGCCTGGGGTCAAATTGACCCCAAAGAACACTGATGCGTATAAAATGTGTACAGGACGTTGGAAACATATCATCATGTTAATTTTATGTTGGCCCAGTTGCCCCCATTAAATTATGGTAAGTCATAGAATATGAAGCAAAAAACAGATGTCAATCATTTATTTAGAGACGTTAAACATTGAATGGGTAAAATGGACCCCAAAGATAATAGGAGGATTAAAATAGGATTTTTGAAATGATTGTTTTTAGAGAGCTAAATTAGACCACATGATCTTAAAATAAGGACACATGACAATTCTCTCACAAAAAAAACATGCTTTTATTAACAGGGACCCACAGGGAAAGATACAGCAATTGGTCAAGTTGTCAACATTCATAAACCAAATAACTGACAATTTGCTGCATAAACCAAATGTTTCCCCAGGGACTATTTTCCAGCACTATTTTCACTTTCAAGTCAAATCAGTGGAAAACAAACAGGATCATTTTTGAGAAAAAAAGTAATAATTTTTTGTCAAAATTTTGCCAACAAACCAGAAAAATATATAGAAATGAGACTAAAGCTATCAATTGAGAAACTTGTGCATTTCTGGGTCTACTCTACTCTACTCGTGAATTTCTCCCATTCAGCTATCACTTTCTTGTAAGAACGAGTAAGGTCACACTCATTAATACAGTCCTTCAGTACCTCAGTCTGGATGACGGATAACAATGTAGCAACATATCTGGAGTAGGTGAGGTGGAAGGTGTAATAACACCCCATCAGGATGAGAGGAGCCTGGTGGATCATTTCCTTAGGTAAGGTAATCAGCAGAATTGTGCCAACAGCCAGGAGGAGGTCAGCTTCTCTGGAGAAGCATATCGGGGTCCTCAGATGGCTGAGAGCATCAAAGTAGAGACAAAAAGTAGAACAAAATTAAACCTCAGGCATGTAATTTAATGAAGTTTAATTTCAGTCTAACTAATACTGACTCAAGCTCACCTCAAGAACATGGATCAGTCCCTCACTTGCTGATCCAAGCTTTTTGGGTGGGGCAGTTGGGGAAGGACACAATTAAGGAAGCACCTTCAACAAAGCAATGGCTTGTCCAGCTGAAAAACAATATGGGTACATCAAATGCATTGTCCTTGTTTTTGTTAGGCAATTTGACTGTGACATTAAGTGTGGTGTAATTAAAAAGTAAGCACAAATGCAAAAAATACTTTCGTGCTCTGCCCAAGGTAGTGTAATCATGGAAAAACTATGCTGTTGGTAAACGGCAGTGTACGTGTGTATATGTGTGCAGCGTGTATGCACCTGAAACAACATGAATCTTAATGTCACCTTGGAAAATTGTACATAATGTGGTGCAACTTGACACATTGGCCTTGCAATTAGAGGTTGTGGTATCACCAAAATCAAATTGTTCTCCTTCTAGGGATATTGAATTTGCACAGCAAAATGAAACAGTGAAATAAAAACGACTGCAGATAAAATGAAAATTATTGTGGATCAGCAAACTGAAAGTTTGGCTGGATAGTGTGGCAACAGTAGTCGGATTCAATTTATCATTTCCCCGACACTAGCTCCGGGGATATAAAAAGCACTTGTCAGTTGCACAAGGGAAAAACAAGACAATAAGGGTCATCTGGATACATGACAAAAGGTAGTAGTGGTGTTTAAATCCTCCAGTGACCACTAATACCTTGGAACTACCATTTTGCAGTAATTCAGGCAAAAACATTTGCAGTAATTACAAAGGATATCCTGTCCTGTCAAAATAATGAAAAAAGTTCATACAATCACATCTCATGCAGCCATTACACGGTCACAACCAACCTATAAAACATCACTGTTATCTATATTTGCATTTGCTTACATTTATCCAGACCCTTTGGTGGCTTCAATGACTTGTTTCACACTCCAAACAGCAGTGCATTTTGGCACAAAAGCACTTTTTTGGTAAGCTTGTTTGGCAAAAGCTTTTCCATCGGGCTTCGATCTGGTCAGTGAAATTCTTGTCTGCCTCTAGAATTCGGCCCAGTTCATCCATGATCTGAGTGTATAAATCAACAGAACTTTTGATACAGAGAAAGCAGCACAATTTCAGACTCATTTTGCTGAACATTTGGACCAGCAGGCAGAAAATGCAGTGTGCATCAGAAACAGGTGAGCATAATAATAAATCTGCAAAATTCAGTTAGTTAGTGAAATATTGTCATCTTTTCATAATCTGTTAAGATTTTAAAAGTTGTGTTGTGTATCCAAGGCTTTAGGACAAATAATTGAGCATAAGCATGACTATCATTACGCATAGATATAATGTCCTATGCCTCTGTACTATCGGAATTGTCATAAAAGCTCAAAATCTGAGCAGCCATCATTTATTGATCAACAACTTAACACACATATACATATGTGGCCTCCTTTCATACATGAACTTGTAAACTTAGCTCATGCTCGGAATTATTCAACAGTGACAATTATGTAAAATGGTCTGATTGTTTCTGTATACAGATAGCAGATAGAGACATGTTTTTTTCTCTCAACAAAACCAGCTATTTTTTGTAACCAACACTTCGCCCGTTATGTAAGATCGCAAACACATATTTTCTGTTTTGTTGCGAATAAACGGTCGATAATACATGTTTTGACGGTAGCTAACCTAGCTACCATATCCCACAATTGACAATTATCAGGGTTAGCTGACTTTAAACTACGTTGAGTTACTACCTTAACTGGCCTTCTTCGCTGCTGACTCTCTGGTGAACTGACGTGATAAGGTCCAACTAGTTACCGTAGCTACAAGTTTGGGCTCTTGGCTTGTGGTGCAAACAAAATCTGAAAATTATCCAAATATTGTGGTTTGTGATTTTTCTACATAGAATTACACATTTAAGATTAATTTGGTAAAACAATTTGTGAGAAACAATTAGTTGGTATGAAAGTTCTCTCTCAACAGCTCTGGGGTTAGAAAAAAATGTCAGGGTCAGAGAATCAGAGGCGGGTTTTCGTGGAATACGGGTGGGAAAAACACGCAGCAGGTGCCGAATTCACCATAGACACAGAGCAATTATTAACATCGTCCACATATGCTGAAGTGTATGAACTGGCCAGAGGGACCGCAGGCAAATACCCACATCTGGCACCAGAGTGAGGCAAAGCTCCATGAAAGCGCTTCAGAAAGGCAGGCATTATCCAGGTGAATATGAGAAAATATGAGGTAATTTTCATCATTTCAGTGACAGGCTTATGAATAGACATATATAGTCTTAGATTGGACAAATTTCCTGTGTCTGAATTCAGTATATCAATCTTGTGTCTTCTAAAACATAGATTATATTTTATAAAATGTTACAGTACTCAAGCATCCTGCCTGGTGCGGTAAGAAGTCAAGCTAAATGTATGTGCCTGTAGAGCAGCTGTTCTTACATTATTATTATTTTAAAGAGATTTGTATATGATTGATTTCACTTAAGGGTATTTGATTAGCCCAGATAATCAGTTGACGTGATATGGAGATAAACTCCTGAAAAGAATAATAATATGATTGAACATTGTTGAACAACTGAATATGTGTCTTATAATTGCTGTGATCTTTAATAAGCTTTAAGTAAGCTGATCTTTGGCAGCTTATTTAATACTAATATAAAAGCTTTTAAATATATTAATAATAATACAAATGTATTTTGGGATTTATATATAAATGACTCTCTTCACATGAATATTTTTAAATGCACATAAAAATAGTCACCTGTGCACTCAAAAAAAAATGAAACATTGACTTTAAATGTATTTTGTCAACAGGTTCCACAAAATTTTAGTAGGTTAGTTCAGAGTAAAAATAAAATGTTAAGGTGTTGTATATATACTGCATTTATTCATATTGAGACTAATTTGACTCCATCCTATGGCCCTGAACTATGATAAATTACATGGCATTCATCATATAACTCGAGTCATTTTTGAGTCTCTAGTAAGAACAGAAAAATGACATCTAAGACAGTGTTTTGATATTTCCAGCACAGTGCACAACACACACACAATCCAGAACAGTGCAGAACACACACACACACACTCACACACAATCTAGCACAGTACACAACACGCGTACAATCACACACATACACACAATTCTGCACAGTGCACGATGCATGCACACACACACACACACACACACACACACACAATCTAACACAGTGCACCACACACACAATCCTGCAAAATGCACAACACACACAATTCAGCACAGTGCACAACACACACACACACACACAATCCAGCACAGTGCACAACACACACACATACAAATCCAGCACAGTATACAACACACACACAAGATCCTGCAAAGTGCACAACACACATACACAATCCTGCAAAGTGAATAGCACACAAAGAGACACTCACTCAAAATCCAGCACAGTGCACAACACACACAATCATGCACAGTATACAACACACACACACACACACACACACACAAAATCTAGCACAGTGCACAACACACACACAATCATGCACAGTATACAACACACACACACACACACACAAAATCTAGCACAGTGCACAACACAGACACTCTCCCAATATAGCACAGTGTACATCACACAAACACACATAATCTAGCACAGTGCACAACATACACACAATCCAGCACAGTGCTCAACATACACACGCCATCCAGTGCTGTCACTGCACACACAACCTGCCCAGTTTATGTGCTTCTTATGTGTTTCCATAGTAGCATCTCTTAGACTGTCACATCAGGCTTTCTGACTCACATTCTACACACAAATTTAAAAAAATCATCTGTGTGTTCCTCTCTGTTCCTCCCTCTCAATTTACAATTTCAATTTAAATGCTTTATTGGCTTGGAATTATTTAACTATGTTTATTTCCTCCTCTTGTCTCTCACCTCCTCCTTCTTAATTCTCCTCCTCTTCTCAATTCAGTTAAGTTATGCTTGTATTAATGACAGGAATGCCGCAGTAAATGCAGGATATGTACAGAATAGCATTTAATAAGTAAAATGAATCTTGAAATACCATAAAAATAATAACACTGTAATAACCATAAGAAAGAAAATTTTAGTAACATTAATTTTTATTTTTATACTCTCATCACTGTCTTTTGCCCTTCCCTCTTGCACAGGTTAATGCCACATTACACACCTGTTTTGTCTGTAAGTGTTTGCCTCTAGGAGAGCACTTCAGTCAGGGGGTGCATGTAGATGTGAGTATCGAGATCGCTCCTCTTGGCACATGTGGATGTAAGTATTGAGCTCACTCCTAAAGGCACGTGTATCAAGAGAAATCCATCTCTAGTTGTCTTCAGCTTCCGTACCAACACCCCACCTGTTGCTCTCACCTGCCTGGGACAGTTTCAGCTTGTCTTTGATGTGCTCCAGCAATAGGATGACAGGACAGTTGGTGTTGACCAGGAACTGCTCATTATCTGCAGAGGAAAGGGGTGGCAGTGTAGGATAACACTTACAGAGCTGCACTTATAACTCAGAGGTTGCACATTCAGTTTCCAGATAGGGCACGGCTGTCAAACAACTGAACAACGCACCTACACTTCCTAACTGAAATATCCAGCTGTAGAAATGGAAGATCAAAAATAACCCAATTGTAAGTGCCTAACTGTATTGAAATGTATGTCAAGAGATCACATGTCACAAAAATGCCTGTATGTGATGTGAATGAGAGAAGCCCGACAATGGAAACCTGGACATTACTAACTCCAGATACACAGCAGCTCCAATCATCCAAGAGACATGTTCAGTTTAGTGGCACACACTTGTATGAAAGTTATTATAAGGCTGCCCCCTAGAGGCTCAGGTTGTTAAATGCACTCACCTCTTATTCAGACTGAGCCCTACAGCCTAAAAGTTCAGAGCTCACAAAACTGAGGCATCCTGTAGCAACAAAGGGCAGTGCAATAAAGGAGATTTTAACAAATAACTGATTTGTGGATATGGGGTGCAAAATCTTTTGATTGTTTTTAACTACTCAATGACTGACTGCTCATTATAGCCCCAGCCACTGCAGAATTAACGAAACCTCACATTCCATCACTCTCACAGACCCCACGGTCCCAAGTTCTAAAAGCAGTGCTTTGTAAACTCCATAATGAGGGGACCCTTGTGTATTCTGGATTTTCCTTACAGCCAATGGTTTTGTTTCAGTAACCAAGTGTCCACACAGTCACCAGGTAGGACCTAAATGATTTTACCTGTCAGTCTAAAACTGAATCATAAAAGATTGAAAGAATCAGTTTGTCTTACTCAAATTAAAGTCCTAGGATCCTTAAAGTCCTAAGTCCAGAAGAATGGGGAGAATGGGGAAGGAGTGACAGGGGTCTTGACATGAGCACACTATTTGAAACTAACAGTAGTTTTTTAAACATTCTTACCCTAATTATTTGGCAAACTACTCTCACATTACCTTATTGCCACGTTTCTCTTCAGGGCTGTCCCCTGTGGCTCCTTTCTGATTGGTCTGCATGACAGTCACACTGACACTTCCTTACCAACAGCCCTACCCCAGCAACAGGAATAGCCAGGGATGAAACATGTACCAGAAGCCATTCATTTCCAATGAAACTTTCCTTTAACAAATAGAAAAAATAACATAAAACATGGTATTCCAATGGCAACTGCATTCAATATTACATCCACTTTTTTCAGTGACAAAGGTTTCAAAGACAAAGGTTGAACTGATCAGTGTTTCCTTTTCAACATCATAATTGATATTTCCTTCAGTTTGATGATCAAAAGTTGGCGTCCATTTAAAAATGATCACTGTAAGTTGCCCTCAGTTTCCACTTTTCACAGTATGCCTGCACAGAAAATAGAATAACCAGGCAACTCAGTTTAGTGCACTGAACACACCAGGTTCTGTCTGCCTTCTGACACACAAACATTCAAATTACCGGAATCTTCTGAATTTTCCTTTAGGATCGTTACTGAGTCCAACACAGTTTCAGTGGCTGTTTGGAATCACAACAATCTACCACTACAACCTGGCCCATTTGGTTAATGTACTATCTGTGGAATTAACATGTTAAAGGGCTGCAGGCCAGCAGTAGGTTGCTCCAGCCCATATGGGGTGTGTTGTCTGTATGGGCTGTGCTGGTTGAGGGTCCCAGGCATCACTTTCAGAATTTGTTCGGTTAGGAAGCGCAGATGGAAAACTCAGCGGAGACCCACAGCCTGATCCATGAAGTTGGCAAAGTCGGCCCAGGCAGAAAGGGTGTGAGGACTGAGAGGACCATCGTCCTCCAAGTCTGAGTCAACGTGCTGCGGGTTGAATGGGGATTGGGTGGAGGGAGAGAGAAAGAAAGACACAGAGCTGGGAGTCAGATATTTCACAGAGACCTCTGCAGGACTGTCGGAATTTCTGCATCACACAAAGAAAAAACTAGTAAACTGATGCAAATGCCGACCGAATATTAATGTATTTTTAAATCCCCTAACAACATAAGAGTATACATACACCATACTGAATAGAAAACTCTTAGTTTTTTTTTTTTTTTTTACAATTATACTGCATGAACTTAAAATCTTCCAGTATTGCCTAAAACATTATGGTCTGTCCTTGTTGTGCGTCCCTTTGCCTAACGTGAGAGACAGCTAACAGCTTCAATGAATTCCAGACGCCGAAGTAAAGTTCAAACTTTTTACTTTGTCCATAATTCAATGGATGATTCTTTCTTGTAAAACTGAAAATAAACAAAAGTGCATATTACATAAGATGTTGTATTAACAGCTTAGTAACCAGCCTCGTACGGCTAGCTAGCATGTTCTTACATTAAATGCATGAACGAATGAGTATGCTGTTCACAGATATTACTATCGACACTAAATGAACTGTAAACATTGTAAATACAATTTTTATATGAACACTCACAAGCAAAGGCTTTCCGAGGCACAAACGTTTTGAGGAGAGATGTCCAACATGTGACAGCATGCAATACAGCGTGGAATACCATATGGGATACAAGTGACTTCCTGGTATACGTGACTTATGACACTAAATGCAGTGAAAACACCGCCAAAACAAAAATCATTTCATTACGACAATTAAAAGGTGTCAAAAGGCAGAAAGAAATGTATGCATGCAACAACACAACAAGTGCACAAGACAGCAATACAGCCCAAGAGAAAAAGAATCTATTGAAAGGATTATTTCAGTTCAGCTGGTTGGGGACATAATTACTTTAAATAACTGTGTTTTCTCATTTCTTGTATTAAATGACAAGTTAAACAAGCAATTGCTAATATTGCAGTTAAAACGGCACACAAATACGGACTCATATGCTTTGGGAATCTACGGAAATACAACATCACATCAGGTAGGCTGGTTGTTCGTGACAACTACATAAAATGAGGGTGCGGATGTATAGGTTGTTAAAAACGACTGAACAAGTTAGCTTTACCAACCAGCAAGTGCATAAATACTGCATGACTGACTACCGTGAGAACAGAGGCAGAGAGACACAGCTGTGGTTACCGCTACCAATGCAGCTAGTAGGTCATGGTAATATTTTAAAAACGTTTTCCTACAATAGTCATTGGTCGATTTAATTTAAATGATTCTCATTTAAATTTTGCCTCATTGTTATTTTGTATTTCTTGCCTGAAAGCAATGTCACATTGTTCATGAACTGCCTTCATAAACAGAGGCAAACCTGTTCATGAGCTGGTTTGCAATGTTAAGTAGCTGGCTAGCTACGAAATGCGAGTAGAACATTTGCGTCGTTGGTGACGGTACACTTATTAAGATGGATCTTTACTAGAGGGCAAACGAAGACTCAACGAAACAACAGACTTGTGTAATTATTGAAAGTTTTGACACAGCCAAGCCATTCTGCAAAGACTGTCGTATGTAGCGATAACGGTGTCAGAATGAGCTGTCTGCTTTCTGCTGCGTAAAAGTTTGAAATGGTGGGTTTGTACAAACTGTGACATCACAGAGGTGGTGAAAAATTTCTGCTGCTACCAATAAGACCTCTGTGACGCCAACAGAAAATATGTATAAAAGTGAGGAAACGCTGCAATAACTAACGTGGGAAACACAGGTAAGTAGGACAGAAAGGAGAACTTCGGCTGGAGCAGGTAAGGGAAGTTTGGTTCTATCATTAATTTGGGAAGAAACTAGGCTCGTTGCATAGTTAAAGTCGGGGCAAAAAAGACACCCCTTCAAGATGCATTTGTACGTCAACAGGTTTGATCTTGAAATTGATTTCCTCTTTAAATGTGTTATTTTGTCACCATCTAAGCTGCTGAGAGGGTAAGGCAAGTTTGGCTGTACCATTTATTCAGGTACAAACTACAGTGGCAGTTATCTCTTCAAGTTTGAAGGCTGAAAAAGGATTTCTAATAGACTTGTGTAATAATTGAAGGTTTTTACACAGCCAAGCCATTTTGTTCAAACTGTTGTATGTAATGGTGTCAGAATAACCTCTCTGCTTTCTGCTGTGTAAGAGTTTGAAATGGTAGGTATTCAGAAACTGTAACATCACAGTTTCCAGGGCAACGTGGAAAACTCAGGTAAGTAAAGGGTAACTTCGGCTGCAAGAGGGTAAGGCAAGTTTTTCTTTATCATTAATTGGGGAAGAAATTAGACTCCAGGCATGCTTTAAGCCGGAGCAAAAAAGACAACCCACGTAGCTGGGCTTGAAATGAAGTCGTTGAATGTGACTGCCAAGGTCCGGGGGGTGGGGGGTCAGAAACAGAGGCCTCATGGTACCTTAAGTTCCATTGCAGAGGCCATTGAGCTAGAAAAATATACAGAGCCTCCAGAATTATGCCCACTGGAAACAGCTGTGGCAGATGACAATGAGGAAGAGGAGGAGTTTGAGCTGCTCAGTTTTGGACATTTTTTTTTTCTTTTTTCATTAATTGGGGAAGTAAATTGACTCCAGGCATACTTTAAGCCGGAGAAAAAAAGGCATCCCACGTAGTTGGGCTTGAAATGAAGGCACTGAATGTGACTGCCAAGCTTTGGGGGGTCAGAAACGGAGGCCTCATGGTACCTTAAGTTCCACCGCAGAGGCCATTGAACTAAAAAGATTTTCAGAGCCTCCAGAATTATGCCCGCTGGAAACGGCTGTGGCAGATGACAATGAGGAAGAGGAGGAGTTTGAGCTGGTCAGTTTTGGAGAAAAAAGTTTTTCTTTTTTCATTTGTTGGGGAAGAAACTTGACTCCAGGCATGCTTTAAGCCGGAGAAAAAAAGACAACCCACGTAGCTGGGCTTGAAATGAAGTCGCTGAATGTGACTGCCAAGATCCGCGGTGGTGGGGGTTCAGAAATGGAGGCCTCATGGTACCTTAAGTTCCATTGCAGAGGCCATTGAGCTGGAAAGATTTGCAGAGCCTCCAGAATTATGCCCGCTGGAAACAGCGGTGGCAGGTGACAATGAGGAAGAGGAGGAATTTGAGCTGCTCAGTTTTGGACAAAAAAGTTTTTCTTTTTTCATTCATTGGCAAAGAAACTACTCTCCAGCTATACTTCAAGCCGGAGTAGAAAACACAACCCACATAGTTGGGCTTGAAATGAAGTCGCTGAATGTGACTGCCAAGCTTTGGGGGGTCAGAAACCGAGGCCTCGTGGTACCTTCTGTTACATCGCAGAGGCCATTGAGCTAGAAAAATGTACAGAGCCTCCAGAATTATGCCCGCTGGAAACAGCTTTGGCAAATGGACAATGAGGAAGAGGAGGAGTTTGAGCTAGTTGAGCATTATGTGTAAATTGTAATATTTGTTAATATTTTAATTTTAATATGGTTATTTCTGGTTCTTTTCCAGGTTTCTCCTCCCTACAGGATGATCAGGCCCATTTGCTCTTAAAGTTTTCACTTTTGTCGCCTTTTCAGGGGCAGGGAGGGAATTTTCCACCTTTTCTTCTTTACATCCAGCCAAATTCTAGCTAATTTGGCAAACTGCTGCACTGGCTGATGTAAAGTTTTTGGTGGTTTTTCGCCCTCTCAAGAGCAAATATAAAGGGCTCAGGACAGCATATAATTGGCAACAAAGATGAATTTAAGATGTTTCAAATAAAAGAAAATAATTGGCCAAAAATCTTTTGTGAAGTGTGCTTTGTTGAAGTGGACTGGATTACTGCAAAAAGAAAAAAAAAAAAAATGACAGGAACACATTTCTGCTAGAAAGGGGGCTTTCATTTAAGATATAGGCCATCGTATGATAATATGTGTGGTCAATGTATGATCCAGTCTGTGGTAGGCCATCACAACAACAGTTTTAAAAATAAAAGTATCTTCGCCAGTCATAATTTTTTTTCGAAGAATGAGAGTAGTGCAGTCAAGACTATGTTTTATTCTCATTTCCAAAAATGTTACTTGAGCAGTCGTTTCATGGCTAACACATTAAAGACACTGCACATATGTAGATGCACAAATGTTTTGTTTATATATGTGAGAACAATAATTTCAAGGTTGTAATGCTTTCTACAAATCAATAAATATATTTTGAAAACTGTGTGACTTTCTTGTCTTCAGTATGAGGAGAATGAGTCTTTGTGGGATGATTTCATTGACAGTTTCTACGAGCCCTTATAACTTTCCTTCCAAGCATTCTGTTGTAGACCACCATTTTGATTGATCAGATTCTAAGAATCAAGTGGAAAATAACTGTCAGGAGCATAAACATGATCTTTTATAAAACAAATCAGCTTATCTCCCCTTCCCACAATCACTTAAGGTATCATGAGACACAACATGCTCTGAGAAACAGTTGGAAGCATTTCTGATGAGTTTTTCTGTCATGAATCATAAATAATCATGACTTTACATCATTTTAAGACAAAAACAAATCACAAATTTAGCGGGCATCCTATTTTTCACTTTATAGAGATTTGGAAGCATTTCTGATGACTTTTTCTGTAATGAATCATAAATGCACATGATTTTAAATCATGTGAGGACAGAAAATAGTACATTTAGGATACATCCTATTTATTCACGTTTAGAGGTCAGACTATATATAGTCCTGTGTCTCAATTTTCGGTTAAAAAAAGAACACTTTTCCCATTCATAATTTTAATTCATACATTAACATTTAATTTATAAATGGCAAATTTAGGAGGCAAATTCCCATTTTCTTCCTATCATGACCCATAAATGCACATGATTTTACATCATGTTAAGATACAAAATAGCACATTTAGGATAAATCTGATTTCTTCACTTTTTGGAGGTCAGACTACAGTCATGACTTTTATTTATTTTCAGTCAAGAACTTCACTTTCCCCATTTATATCTCTTGGAAGCATTTCTGGTGGCTTTTTTCTACCATTGATACTAAATGCACAGGATTTTCTGTTACTTTAAGACATAAAATAAAAAAAAAGATCGAAGATAAGGCTGTTTCCTTCCTTCTGTGCCCTCCTACAAGTGGTGCACATCTACTGGGACACCACAGTGGATACTGATCAATAAGCACTCTGAGGGCAGTGCAACTCCTGCTCACCTCAGTTGCTCCCTCCCTCTTTCATCATCAATAATTTAGTGCTTATTATTTATTGTCATTATTTGCAAATATTTTGTATTTTTTCCTCCTCCCTCCTTGTAGTTTCTGCCCACAACCATTGATCCAGACCCAGCTCCGTCTAACCTAACTTCAACTCCGAAACCTTTTTTTTAACCACTTTCTTATATTCTAGCAATTTGGGCAGTTTTGTTCAAGGAATCAGAGATTGAGAGAAATCCATCTGTAGTTCTCTACAGCTTACACCAGCACCCCACCTGCTGCTCTCACCTGCCTGGGACAACTCCAGCTTGGCTTTGATGTGCTCCAGCAATAGGATGACAGGACAGTTGGTGTTGACCAGGAACTGCTCATTATCTGCAGAAGAAAGGGGTGGCAGTGTAGTATAACCCTTCTGCATTTTTAACTCAGAGGTTGCACATTCAGTTTCCAGATAGGGCACGGCTGTCAAACAACTGAACAAGGCACCTACACTTCCTAACTGAAATATCCAGCCGTAGAAATGGAAGATCAAAAAGTAACCCAATTGTAAGTGCCTAATTGTATTGCAATGTATGTCATGAGATCACAGGTTCAATTCCAAAGCTATAGGAACTGTTGTTGGGCCCTTAAGTGAAGTACTGACATCATATGTTAAAATGTGTGAGGTGTGTAAGTTACTCTGGGTAAGTGCAATAAATACCTGTATGTAATGTGAATGAGAGAAGCCCGACAATGGAAACCTGGACATCATTAGCTCCAGATACACAGCAGCTTCCATCATCCAAGAGACATGTTCAGTTTAGCGTCACACACTTGTATGAAAGTTATTATAAGGCTGCCCCCTACAGGCTCAGGTTGTTAAATTCACTCACCTCTTCTTCAGACTGAGCCCTACAGCCTAAAAGTTCAGAGCTCACAAAACCGAGGCTTCCAGCAGCAACAAAGGGCAGTGCAATAAAGGACATTTTAACAAATAATTGATTTGTGGATATGGGGTGCAAAATCTTTTGATTGTTTTTAACTACTCAATGACTGACAGCTCATTATAGCCCCAGCCACTGCAGAATTAATGAAACCTCACATTCCATCACTCTCACAGACCCCACGGTCCCAAGTTCCAAAAGCAGTGCTTTGTAAACTCCATCATGAGGGGACCCCTATGTATTCTGGATTTTCCTTACAGCCAGTGGTTTTGATTCAGTAACCAAGTGTCCATACAGTCACCAGGTAGGACCTAAATCATTTTACTTGTGAGTCTAAAACTGAATCAAAAATGTAACTTCCTTCAAAAAGACTTGTTTGCTGTAAACCTCAATAAAAGATTGAATGAATCAGTTTGTCTTACTCAAATTAAAGTCCTAGGATTTAATATAGAAAATTTATACTTCAGCATGTTTTGGGTTAAAAGCAGGAGCTGCAGAAGAGTGGGGAGAATGGGGAAAGAGCGCAGAGTTCTTGACATGAGCACACTATTTTGGAACTAATAGTAGTTTTTTTAAACATTCTTACGCAAATTATTTGGCAAACCATTGTCACATTACCTTATTGCCACGTTTCTCTTCAGGGCTGCCCCCTGTGGCTCCTTTCTGATTGGTCTGCATGAAAGTCACACTAACACTTCCTTACCGACAGCCCTACCCTAGCAACAGGAAAAGCCAGGGATGAAACACGTACCAGAAGCCATTCATTTCCAATGAAACTTTCCTTTAACAAATAGAAAAAATAACATAAAACATGGTATTCCAATGGCAACTGCATTCAATATTACATCAACTTTTTTCAGTGACAAAGGTTGAATTTGAACTGATCAGTGTTTTCTTTTCAACATCATAATTGATATTTCCTTCAGTTTGATGATCAAAAGTTGGCATCCATTTAAAAATGATCACTGTAAGTTGCCCTCAGTTTCCACTTTTCACAGTATGCCTGCACAGAAAATAGAATAACCAGGCAACTCAGTTTAGTGCACTGAACACACCAGGTCCTGTCTGCCTTCTGGCACACAAACATTCAAATTACCGGAATCTTCTGAATTTTCTTATAGGACTGTGACTGAGTCCAACACAGTTTCAGTGGCTGTTTGGAATCACCACAATCTACCGTTACAACCTGGACCATTTGGTTAATGTACTATCTGTGGTATTAAAGGGCTGCAGGCCAGCAGTAAGGTGCTCCAGCCCATATGGGGTGTGCTGTCTGCATGGGCTGTGCTGGTTGAGGGTCCTAGGCGTCACTTACAGAATTTGTTCGGTTAGGAAGCGCAGATGGAAAACTCAGCGGAGACCCACAGCCTAATCCATGAAGTTAAGTTGGCAAAGTCCGCCCAGGCAGAAAGGGTGTGAGGACTGAGAGGTCCAACGTCCTCCGAGTCTGACTCAAAGTGCTGCTGGTTGAATGGGGATTGGGTGGAGGGAGAGAGAAATAAAGACACAGAGTTGGGAGTCAGATATTTCAGAGACCTCTACAGGACTGTTGGAATTCCTGCATCACACAAAGAAAAAACTAATAAACTGATGCAAATGCCGACAGAATATTTTTTTTACAGTAACTGCATGAACTTCAATTCTTCCAGTATTGCCTAAAACAGTATGTTCTGTCCTTGTTGTGTGTCCCTTTGCCTAACTTGACAGACAGCGAACAGCTTCAATGAATTCCAGACGCCAAAGTAAAGTTCAAGCTTTTTACTTTGTCCGTAATTCAATGAATGATTCTGTTTTGTAAAACTGAAAATAAACAAAAGTGCATATTACAAGATGTTGTATTAACAGCTTAGTAACCAGCCTCGTACGGCTAGCTAGCATGTTCTTACATTAAATGCATGAACGAATGAGTATGCTGTTCACAGATATTACTTTCGACATTAAATGAACTGTAAACATTGTAAATACTATCTTTATATGAACACTCACAAGCAAAGGCTCTCCAAGGCACAAACGTTTTGAGGAGAGATGTCCAATATGTGACAGCATGCAATACAGTGTGGAATACAATATGGAATACAAGTGACTTTCTTGTATACGTGACTTATGACACTTAATGCGGTGAAAACACCGCCAAAACAAAAGTCCTTTCATTATGACAATTAAAAGGTGTCAAAAGGCAGAAAGAAATGTATGCATGCCACAACACAATAACTGCACAAGACAGCAGTACAGCGCAAGAAAAAAAGAATCTATTGAAAGGATTATTTCAGTTCAGCTGGTTGCGAACATAATTATTGTAAATAACTGTATTTTCTCATTTCTTGTATTAAATGACAAGTTAAACAAACAATTGCTAATATTGCAGTTAAAACGGCACACAAATACGGACTCATATGCTTTGGGCATCTACGGAAATACAACTTTACATCAGGTAGCCAACCGGCTGGTTGTTCGTGACAGCTACATAAAATGAATGTGCGGATGTACAGGTTGTTAAAAACGACTGAACAAGTTAGCTTTACCAACCAGCAAGTGCATAAATACTGCATGACTGACTACCGTGAGGACAGAGGCAGAGAGACACAGCTGTGTTACAGCTACCAATGCAGCTAGTAGGTCATGGTAATATTTTAAAAACGTTTTCCTACAATAGTGATTGGTCGATTTAATTTAAATGATCGCCTCATTGTTATTTTGTATTTCTTGCCTGAAAGCAATGTCAGATTGTTCATGTACTGCCTTCATAAACAGAGGCAAACCTTTTCATGAGCTGGTTTGCAATGTTAGGTATCTGGCTAGCTACGAAACTCGAGTAGAACATTTGCGTCGTTGGTGACGGTACACTTATTAAGATGGATCTTTACTAGAGGGCAAACGAAGACTCAACGAAACAACAGACTTGTGTAATTATTGAAAGTTTTGACCCAGCCAAGCCATTCTGCCAAGACTGTCGTATGTAGCGATAATGGTGTCAGAATGAGCTGTCTGCTTTCTCCTGCGTAAAAGTTTGAAATGGTGGGTTTGTACAAACTGTGACATCACAGAGGTGGTGAAAAATTTCTGCTACCAATAAGACCTCTGTGACGCCAACAGAAAATATGTATAAAAGTGAGGAAACGCTGCAATAACTAACGTGGGAAACACAGGTAAGTAGGACAGAAAGGAGAACTTCGGCTGGAGCAGGTAAGGGAAGTTTGGTTCTATCATTAATTTGGGAAGAAACTAGGCTCGTTGCATAGTTAAAGTCGGGGCAAAAAAGACACCCCTTTAAGATGCATTTGTACGTCAACAGGTTTGATCTTGAAATTGATTTCCTCTTTAAATGTGTTATTTTGTCACCATCTAAGCTGCTGAGAGGGTAAGGCAAGTTTGGCTGTACCATTTATTCAGGTAGAAACTACAGTGGCAGTTATCTCTTCAAGTCTGAAGGCTGAAAAAGGATTTCTAATAGACTTGTGTAATAATTGAAGGTTTTTACACAGCCAAGCCATTTTGTTCAAACTGTTGTATGTAATGGTGTCAGAATAACCTCTCTGCTTTCTGCTGTGTAAGAGTTTGAAATGGTAGGTATTCAGAAACTGTAACATCACAGTTTCCAGGGCAACGTGGAAAACTCAGGTAAGTAAAGGGTAACTTCGGCTGCAAGAGGGTAAGGCAAGTTTTTCTTTATCATTAATTGGGGAAGAAATTTGACTCCAGGCATGCTTTAAGCCGGAGCAAGAAAGACAACCCACGTAGCTGGGCTTGAAATGAAGTCGCTGAATGTGACTGCCAAGGTACGGGGGGTGGGGGGTCAGAAACAGAGGCCTCATGGTACCTTAAATTCCATTGCAGAGGCCATTGAGCTAGAAAAATGTACAGAGCCTCCAGTATTATTCCTGCTGGAAACAGCTGTGGCAGATAAGAATGAGGAAGAGGAGGAGTTTGAGCTTGTCAATTTTGGACAAAAAAGTTTTTCTTTATCATGAATTGGGGAAGAAACTTGACTCCAGACATACTTTAAGCCAAAGCAAAAGACAACCCACTAGTTGGGCTTGAAATGAAGTCGCTGCATGTGACTGCCAATGTTTTGGGGGGGGGGGGTCAGGGACAGAGGCCTCGTGGTACCTTAAGTTCCACTGCAGAGGCCATTGAGCTAGAAAGATTTGCAGAGCCTCCAGAATTATTCCTGCTGGAAACAGCTGTGGCAGATGACAATGAGGAAGAGGAGGAGATTGAGCTGGTCAGTTTTGGACATTTTTTTTTCTTTTTTCATTAATTGGGGAAGAAAATTGACTCCAGGCATGCTTTAAGCCGGAGCAAAAAAGACATCCCACGTAGTTTGGCTTGAAATGAAGGCACTGAATTTGACTGCCAAGCTTTGGGGGGTCAGAAACGGAGGCCTCATGGTACCTTAAGTTCCACCGCAGAGGCCATTGAGCTAGAAAGATTTTCAGAGCCTCCAGAATTATGCCTGCTGGAAATGGCTGTGGCAGATGACAATGAGGAAGAGGAGGAGTCGGAGCTTGTCAGTTTTGGAAAAAAAAGTTTTTCTTTTTTCATTTGTTGGGGAAGAAACTTGACTCCAGGCATACTTTAAGCCGGAGAAAAAAGACAACCCACGTAGCTGGGCTTGAAATGAAGTTGCTGAATGTGACTGCCAAGATCCGGGGTGGTGGGGGTTCAGAAACGGAGGCCTCATGGTACCTTAAGTTCCATTGCAGAGGCCATTGAGCTGGAAAGATTTGCAGAGCCTCCAGAATTATGCCCGCTGGAAACAGCGGTGGCAGATGACAATGAGGAAGAGGAGGAGTTTGAGCTGCTCAGTTTTGGACAAAAAAGTTTTTCTTTTTTCATTCATTGGCAAAGAAACTACACTCCAGGCATACTTCAAGCCGGAGTAGAAAACACAACCCACATAGTTGGGCTTGAAATGAAATCACTGAATGTGACTGCCAAGCTTTGGGGGGTCAGAAACCGAGGCCTCGTGGTACCTTCTGTTACATCGCAGAGGCCATTGAGCTAGAAAAATGCACAGAGCCTCCAGAATTATGCCCGCTGGAAACAGCTGTGGCAGATGACAATGAGGAAGAGGAGGAGTTTGAGCTAGTTGAGCATTATGTGTAAATTGTAATATTTGTTAATATTTTAATTTTAATATGGTTATTTCTGGTTCTTTTCCAGGTTTCTCCTCCCTACAGGATGATCAGGCCCATTTGCTCTTAAAGTTTTCGCTTTTGTCGCCTTTTCAGGGGCAGGGAGGGAATTTTCCACCTTTTCTTCTTTACATCCAGCCAAAGTCTAGCTAATTTGGCAAACTGCTCCACTGGCTGATGTAAAGTTTTTGGTGGTTTTTCGCCCTCTCAAGAGCAAATATAAAGGGCTCAGGACAGCATATAATTGGAAACAAAGATGAATTTAAGATGTTTCAAATAAAAAACAAAATAATTGACCAAAAATATTTTGTGAAGTGTGCTTTGTTGAAGTCGACTGGATTATTGCAAAAAAAAAAAAAAAATGACAGGAACACATTTCTGCTAGAAAAGTGGCTTTCATTTAAGCTATAGGCCATCGTATGATAATATGAGTGGTTCATGTATGATCCAGTCTGTGGCCGGCCATCACAACAACAGTTTTAAAAATAAAAGTATCTTGGCCAGTCATAGTTTTTTGCGCAATGATG
>JAFBMS010002877.1:0-23405 GCA_019788955.1 Albula glossodonta
CTGCTCAGGGGAGGAAATAACCAAAAAGCAAAAGAAGCACTACAAAAGTAACAGACGAGTAAAATAAACAATCAAAAGAAAAAAGAAACGAACACTGTGAGAGCCTCTCTCTCTCCCATGTCTGCAGCCACAATCTCACGCTTGTGACATCACAATCGGGCGCCTTCAGCATGGTGTGGCCATAAGGAAAACAACATGTTTTATCAATATCTTTTCTCACTTCTCCATCCGCATGTCATATCTACTTTTGTTGTCCAAAACGCTCGAGCCAACACCATTAAGCAAACCCCCAGCTTCTTCTCTTTGTTCAGGAGTAAGCTGGCAAGAGAATTCCTCTCCAGCCGTCAATTCCAACCCAGCCCCGCAGTCCTTCTCAGCGCCATCAGTCCGTACGCCATTCACAATTGATCAGAAAACACAGAACTCGCCATTTGTTTCAAATCCGTATCCATAGCGATTTGTCGAATTGCCGGTCCTGAGTCATTCACGTTGAAATCCATTCCCGTTAATAAGAAAACACACGAAAATTCTGCTCCTCTGCATATAAACTGCTCAGGGGAGGAAATAACCAAAAAGCAAGAGAAGCACAACAAAAGTAACAGACGAGTACAATAAACAATCAAAAGAAAAAAGAGACAAACACTGTGAGAGCGTCTCTCTCTCCCACTTCTGCAGCCGCAATCTCACGCTTGTGACATCACAATCGGGCGCCTTCAGCATGGTGTGGCGGCAAGAAAAACAACATGTTTTATCAATATCTTTTATCACTTGTCCATCCGCATGTCATATCTACTTTTGTTGTCCAAAACGCTCGAGCCAACACCATTAAGCAAACCCCCAGCTTCTTCTCTTTGTTCAGGAGTAAGCTGGCAAGAGAATTCCTCTCCAGCCGTCAATTCCAACCCAGCCCCGCAGTCCTTCTCAGCGCCATCAGTCAGTCCTCCATTCAAAACTCTTTTCCTTGAATCCATGTCATGTTGAAAAACCACATTAACAGCTGTATTACTAGAACTTTCACCATCATCCAAAACTCGAAGTCGATATTCAGACAATTGATCAGAAGACACAGAACTCGCCATTTGTTTCAAATCCGTATCCATAGCGATTTTTCGAATTGCCGGTCCTGAGTCATTCACGTTGAAATCCATTCCCGTTAATTAGAAAAAACACGAAAATTCTGCCCCTCTGCATATAAACTGCTCAGGGGAGGAAAAAATCAAAAAGCAAAAGAAGCACTACAAAAGTAATAGACGAGTACAATAAACAATCAAAAGAAAAAAGAAACAAACACTGTGAGAGCCTATCTCTCTCCCACTTCTGCAGCCACAATCTCACGCTTGTGACATCACAATCGGGCGCGTTCAGCATGGAGTGGCGGCAAGAAAAACAACATGTTTTATCAAAGACAGAAACATGTATTATGTTCAAGCTCTCAGGTATATGTTTTTCGATTGATGGTGATACGAAGAGCTCAAATGCTGATTTTATGTCTTGGACATGGCTGACAGTGTATGTGGTGGGACCTTGAACCATTTTGATGACATTAGCAGCATTAAGCCTGACCTCCATTTTACAGAGGGGCTCCCATCCTTAATAAAATGCTTTCCATTACCACTAAATACTGACGTCAATGTTTAAGCTAATGCAAACAATAAGAAAGTTAAATTTAAATTTTAAATTAAACATTACCACCACCACCCCCAACCCCGGCAAACACCCAAAATACCTACTTTTGCAAAAATATGCAAATCACCATAAAATCTCTCAGTTGGACCTTAAATTGGAAAGAAAGACCTTTTTTCTTCTTTTAATGCCAATCTCCTCACTGGAACCACGGTCAACTTTGGGTGTAGTTCACAGCCAGACACAAAAGGTGGAGGTCTATTCCTTAATAAAATGGTTGCCATTACCACTAAATATTGGTGTCAAGGTTTATGCTAATTCTACCAATAAGAACGGTAGGAGGGCCTAGGCTGCTTGTCCTGGGGCAGGCATTAGATAAGCTGGGGGAAAGCCTTAGATAAGAAAAAGACTAAAAAGGAAGAGGGTGAATGTTGGCGTGCCAAGGTGGTCTCTTTTTCCGCTGTCCTGATCAGCCCGGCTGGTGTCGCGTATCGTGTTTGGATAATACACAATAAACCTTTTTTGCATCAGGCGCGGTGGATTTTGATCAGGCTCAGGTACTGAAGCAACGAAGGCCTGAGGATATTAAGACAAGTGTGACGAGGGGCCCCCAGCCGTTGGGCCCAGGGTTGAGCCACTCCTACCACTCATTTGTGGGGGTGGGAAAAACAAAAATGCTTACAGCACCTGGTATTCCCAGGCGGTCACCCATCCAAGTACTAACCAGGCCCGACGCTGCTTGGCTTCCGAGATCAGACGAGATCGGGCGCGTTCAGCGTGGTGTGGCCGTAAGCGAAAGCTGCCCTCTCAATCTGTCGCCTCATGGTTGTCATCCGCTTTCTACTGCTGTTGTGACGCCGGAGCCTTTTTTTTTTTTTTTGCTTTGTCCAACACTGCGGAGCCGAGGCTCACGTTTGGAGTTTGGGTTTTTGGCTGGAGCTTGGCACTGGCCAAGGCCACAGTGTCAGGCCCGGCTCTAGGTGTGGATCTAGGCCGCAGGCCAGGGTTTGAAGATGGTGGAGAAAGACCCACCACCGGCTCCCAGTTTCACCTGGGCTTTGGCGCACATTTCATGCGGGAGCTCCGTCTGAGCCGCCCGCTCTTGTTGGTGGCTCAACCCTCGTATTGTCCTCACATTTGCTCACATCTTATATCCTTGGGGTCAATTTGACCCAAGCTATTTCAACCTCCAGGCAATGATTATAATTAAAATTGCTACCCATTTTTATGTGTCAGGTACTTCACGTTTCTTGGTTTACTACCTAAACAGCCCTTTAAATTAAATATGACCACCCCCCATCCCCGCCCGCCCCCCCCCCAACCCCGGCATACACCCAAAATACCTAGTATTGGAAAAATATGCAAATCACCATAAAATCTCTCAGTTTGACGCTAACTTGAAAAGAAGGACCTTTTTTTCCTGTTTTAATGGCTTTACATTATTTCTAAGTAAATTTTATTTTGTCATTTATATCATTTGGAAAGAAAAACTATATCTTTTATCAAAGACAGAAACATGTATTATGTTTGGGCTCTCAAGTATATCATTTTCGATTGATGGTGTTACGAAGAGCTCAAACGCTGATTTTATGTCTTGGACATGGCTGACAGTGTATCTGGTGGGGCCTGGAACCATTTTGATGACATTAACAGCATTAAGTGTAACCTGTCATTCAGGTGGGGAGAGGGACTATAATAACTTTCCATTTTTGTAAGGTAACTTGTCTGCTGGTGGTTGAGAGACAACGGGAGGGTCAATACTAAGGCTCTCATTCTCATCAGAGGAGGATGTCTCATAATCAGGGTCCTCCTCAACATTATCCTCTGTCTCAGACACATTCTCCTCTATGTCACTTTCACTGTCAAAGAGCTGTGACAAAACTGCATTGGCACGAAACCTTTGCTTAGAGGTCATTTTCAAGTGAAAGAGAACATAAAGCAAGAGCACACAGCGCACCAAGTGAAATGGTTTTGAAAGCTGCGGTGCAAGCTTTCATATGTTTGCTCCTCCCCTTTGTAGTGTGAACTGCCAATCTCCTCACTGGAACCACATTTCCACACCCCAACAGTGCAGGAAATATCAGCGTACTTGTTGGAATTATATTTCCTCCTCCCCCATGTCATGTGAACTGTCAGTGGTTCTCATGCTACCACAGGTATGGTTATGATGGGTTAGGGCCAGGTGCATCACCAGACCCGATCTCAGTGGGGCACACGCCCCAGTAACAATCTGTGGTGCCCCGGTAAATGGTCGTGGAAAAATAACATAGCTCCCAAGGGGGGGTTGACCCCTGGTCAGCCTAATCAACTGTCAGTAGCTTTGAATAAAAGTGTCAGCTAAATGAATCTGAAAGTAATGTAACGCAACTTGCCTATTGTCTTTGCTGATGCATTCCCCGCATGAGGATGTGAGCACTAGGGTTTCGCGCCCCAGAAGGGCCTCAAATCTAGCAACACCCCCTCTGCTTTAGGGCCCTAAAGCAGAGGGAAGGTTTTTTGAAGATTATAAAATTGCGTGTTAGTGGCCTCAATATCATCCAAAACAACCAAATGAAATGTGTGAACGATGTTGATATTTGTTATGTTTTATGCCGCCAGAACAACCTGGGCTCAAATTCAGCCCAGAGAATACCGATGTGTACAAAATGTGTACAGGACATTGAAAACATATCATCATGTTCATTTTACGTTCACCCAGTTGTCCCCATGAAATTAGGAAAAGTCATGAAATATGAGGCAAAAAAACAAAGTCAATAATCCATTGAAACATTGAATGGGGCCACATGGACCCCAAAGATAATAGGAGGGTTACACTCCTGCTTAAGCCTGACCTCCATTTTACCGAGGGGCTCCCAGCCTTAAGCCTCTCTCCCGATACCTCATTCTCAGCCCTTGGCGCCAGAACCGCGAGCAACTGGTCACCCAGACAGGACTGGGACAACTGCTTACACCAACGGTTGTAGAAGTGTAATTTGTGGGATCAGACCTATCTTTCAGCTGACACAGCGCTGACAGACATACTTACAGCCATGCGCATTTTGATACTGACAAAACGTAGGCATAGATATAATGATGTAGACACACCCTGGATGCAGTCACCTGGAAGAGGTCGGTCTACTTTAGTTGTAGTTCACTGCCAGACACACAAGGTGGAGGTCTATTCCTTAATAAAATGGTTGCCATTACCGCTAAATATTGGTGTCAAGGTTTAAGCTAATTCTAACAATAAGAAAGGTAGGAGGGCCTAAGTTGCTTGTCCTGGGGCAGGCCTTAGATAAGCTGGAAGAAAGCCATAGATAAGAAAAAGAGTAAAAAGGAAGAGGGTGAATGTTGACGTGCCAAGGTGGTCTCTTTTTCCGCTGTCCGGACCAGCCCGGCTGGTGTCGCGTATCGTGTTTGGATACTACACAATAAACCTTTTTGCATCAGGCTCGGTGGATTTTGATCAGGCTCAGGTACTGAAGCAACGAAGGCTTGAGGATATTAAAAAAAAGTGTGATGAGGGGCCCACAGCCATTGGGCCCAGGGTTGAGCCATTTCTGCCACTCGATTGTGGGGGTAGGAAAAAATAAAAATGCTTACAGCACCTGGTATTCCCAGGCGGTCACCCATCCAAGTACTAACCAGGCCCGACGCTGCTTGGCTTCCGAGATCAGACGAGATCGGGCGCGTTCAGCGTGGTGTGGCCGTAAGCGAAAGCTGCCCTCTCAATCGGTCGCCTCATGGTTGTCATCCGCTTTCTTCTGCGATTGTGACGCCGGAGCATTTTTTTTTTTTCGTCCAACAATGCGGAGCCCAGGCTCACGTTTGGAGTTTGGGTTTTTGGCTGGAGCTTGGCATTGGCCGCCCGCTCTTGTTGGGGGCTTAACCCTCATATTGTCCTCAAATTTGCTGACACCTTTTGTCCTTGGTTTCAATTTCACCCAAGCTATGTCAGCCTCCAGGCAATGATTATAATTAAAATTGCTACCCATTTTTATTTGACAGGTACTTTACCTTTCTTAGTTTACCAGCTAAATAGCCCTTTAAATTAAATATTACCACCCCCCCCCCCCCCAACCTCGGCATACACCCAAAATACCTACCATTGGAAAAATTTGCAAATCACCATAAATTCTCTCAGTTTGACCTTAACTTGGAAAGAAGGACCTTTTGTTCCTGTTTTAATGGCTTTATATTATTTCTAAGTACAATTTTTTGTTTTTGTCATTTATATCATTTGGAAAGAAAAACTATATCTTTTATCAAAGAGAGAAACATGCATTATGTTCGGGCTCTCAAGTATATAATTTTCGATTGATGGTGTTACAGCGCGCTGCTTGACACTCCTTGCGTAATGCCCCTTTTCCAAGCACTCACGGCAGACAAACTGAGGGCAAACTCGCATCACATGAACCGGGCTCATGCACAAACGGCAGATCTTCACCTGCCTATCATGCACGACCCGAAAATACAGTGGTCCATCTCCCGTATCAAAACGCACGCTGTATGGCAACGAAGCAATCTCTTTCTGGAATTTGACCCTGAGAAACTGTGTGCCATCCGCCACTGCAGTGCCTGGGTAAAAACGGCTGCGGAGAGGTAGAATCGGAGGCACACTCCACCTTTCCAACTTGTCCAAAATCACAGAGTCCTCTATGTATTTCGGCAGTCTCAAAAACGAGACCATAACCTCCGTAGCACACAGTCTGCGCACCTCACAAACATGACCCTTCACTTGCACTCCGTCCAACAGAAGCTGGAAGTAATCCTCCTTCTCCAAAGTTAACTCAAGTCCATTGTTGGTCCGATTCGGATTTGTTTCAAATCCGTATCCATGGCGATTTGTCCAATTGCCGGTCCTCAGTCATATGCGTTGAAATCCATTCCCGTTAATTAGAAAAAACACGAAAATTCTGCCCCTCTGCATATAAACTGCTCAGGGCAGGAAAAAATCAAAAAGCAAAAGAAGCACTACAAAAGTAATAGACGAGTACAATAAACAATCAAAAGGAAAAAGAAACAAACACTGTGAGAGCCTCTCTCTCTCCCACTTCTGCAGCCACAACCTCACGCTTGTGACATCACAATCGGGCGCGTTCAGCATGGAGTGGCGGCAAGAAAAACAACATGTTTTATCAATATCTTTTATCACTTGTCCATCCGCATGTCATATCTACTTTTGTTGTCCAAAACGCTCGAGCCAACACCATTAACCAAACCCCCAGCTTCTTCTCTTTGTTCAGGAGTAAGCTGGCAAGAGAATTCCTCTCCAGCCGTCAATTCCAACCCAGCCCCGCAGTCCTTCTCAGCGCCATCAGTCCATCCGCCATTCAAAACTCTTTTCCTTGAATCCATGTCATGTTCAAAAACCACATTAACAGCTGTATTACTACAACTTTCACCATCATCCAAAACTCGACGCCGATGTTCACACTATTGATCAGAAAACACAGAACTCGCCATTTGTTTCAAATCCGTATCCATAGCGATTTGTCGAATTGCCGGTCCTGAGTCATTCACGTTGAAATCCATTCGCGTTAATTACAAAGCGCAAAAAAAATCTGCCCCTCTGCATATGAACTGCTCAGGGGAGGAACAAATAAAAAAGCAAAAGAAGCACGACAAAAATAACAGACGAGTACAATAAACAATCAAAAGAAAAAAGAAACAAACACTGTGAGAGCCTCTCTCTCTCCCACTTCTGCAGCCACAATCTCACGCTTGTGACATCACAATCGGGCGCGTTCAGCATGGTGTGGCGGCAAGAAAAACAACATGTTTTATCAATATCTTTTATCACTTCTCCATCCGCATGTCTTATCTACTTTTGTTGTCCAAAACGCTCGAGCCAACACCATTAAGCAAACCCCCAGCTTCTTCTCTTTGTTCAGGAGTAAACTGGCCAGAGAATTCCTCTCCAGTCGCCAATTCCACTCCAACACACGTCGGCAATTTCACCCCAGCCCCGCAGTCCTTCTCAGCGCCATCAATCCGTCCGCCATTAAAAAACTCTTTTCCTTGAATCCATGTCATGTTGAAAAACCACATTAACAGCTGTATTACTACAACTTTCACCATCATCCAAAACTCGAAGTCGATGTTCAGACAATTGATCAGAAAACACAGAACTCGCCATTTGGTTCAAATCCGTATCCATAGCGATTTGTCGAATTGCCGGTCCTGAGTCATTCACGTTGAAATCCATTCCCGTTAATTAGAAAACACACGAAAATTCTGCCCCTCTGCATATAAACTGCTCAGGGGAGGAAATAACCAAAAAGCAATAGAAGCACAACAAAAGTAACAGACGAGTACAATAAACAATCAAAAGAAAAAAGAAACAAACACTGTGAGAGCCTCTCTCTCTCCCACGTCTGCAGCCACAATCTCACGCTTGTGACATCACAATCGGGCGCGTTCAGCATGGTGTGGCCGTAAGAAAAACAACATGTTTTATCAATATATTTTATCACTTCTCCATCCGCATGTCATATCTACTTTTGTTGTCGAAAACGCTCGAGCCAACACCATTAAGCAAACCCCCCGCTTCTTCTCTTTGTTCAGGAGTAAGCTGGCAAGAGAATTCCTCTCCAGCCGTCAATTCCAACCCAGCCCTGCAGTCCTTCTCAGCGCCATCAGTCCGTCCGCCATTCAAAACTCTTTTCCTTGAATCCATGTCATGTTCAAAAACCACATTAACAGCTGTATTACTACAACTTTCACCATCATCCAAAACTCGAAGTCGATGTTCAGACAATTGATCAGAAGACACAGAACTCGCCATTTGTTTCAAATCCGTATCCATAGCGATTTTTCGAATTGCCGGTCCTGAGTCATTCACGTTGAAATCCATTCCCGTTAATTAGAAAACACACGAAAATTCTGCCCCTCTGCATATAAACTGCTCAGGGGAGGAAAAAATCAAAAAGCAAAAGAAGCACTACAAAAGTAATAGACGAGTACAATAAACAATCAAAAGAAAAAAGAAACAAACACTGTGAGAGCGTCTCTCTCTCCCACTTCTGCAGCCACAATCTCACGCTTGTGACATCACAATCGGGCGCGTTCAGCATGGAGTGGCGGCAAGAAAAACAACATGTTTTATCAAAGACAGAAACATGTATTATGTTCAAGCTCTCAGGTATATGTTTTTCGATTGATGGTGTTACGAAGAGCTCAAATGCTGATTTTATGTCTTGGACATGGCTGACAGTGTATGTGGTGGGACCTGGAACCATTTTGATGACATTAGCAGCATTAAGCCTGACCTCCATTTTACAGAGGGGCTCCCATCCTTAATAAAATGCTTTCCATTACCACTAAATACTGACGTCAATGTTTAAGCTAATGCAAACAATAAGAAAGTTAAATTTAAATTTTAAATTAAACATTACCACCACCACCCCCAACCCCGGCAAACACCCAAAATACCTACTTTTGCAAAAATATGCAAATCACCATAAAATCTCTCAGTTGGACCTTAAATTGGAAAGAAAGACCTTTTTTCTTCTTTTAATGCCAATCTCCTCACTGGAACCACGGTCAACTTTGGGTGTAGTTCACAGCCAGACACAAAAGGTGGAGGTCTATTCCTTAATAAAATGGTTGCCATTACCACTAAATATTGGTGTCAAGGTTTATGCTAATTCTACCAATAAGAAAGGTAGGAGGGCCTAGGCTGCTTGTCCTGGGGCAGGCATTAGATAAGCTGGGGGAAAGCCTTAGATAAGAAAAAGACTAAAAAGGAAGAGGGTGAATGTTGGCGTGCCAAGGTGGTCTCTTTTTCCGCTGTCCGGATCAGCCCGGCTGGTGTCGCGTATCGTGTTTGGATAATACACAATAAAACTTTTTTGCATCAGGCGCGGTGGATTTTGATCAGGCTCAGGTACTGAAGCAACGAAGGCTTGAGGATATTAAAACAAGTGTGACGAGGGGCCCCCAGCCGTTGGGCCCAGGGTTGAGCCACTTCTACCACTCATTTGTGGGGGTGGGAAAAACAAAAATGCTTACAGCACCTGGTATTCCCAGGCGGTCACCCATCCAAGTACTAACCAGGCCCGACGCTGCTTGGCTTCCGAGATCAGACGAGATCGGGCGCGTTCAGCGTGGTGTGGCCGTAAGCGAAAGCTGCCCTCTCAATCGGTCGCCTCATGGTTGTCATCCGCTTTCTACTGCTGTTGTGACGCCGGAGCCTTTTTTTTTTTTTTTGCTTTGTCCAACACTGCGGAGCCGAGGCTCACGTTTGGAGTTTGGGTTTTTGGCTGGAGCTTGGCACTGGCCAAGGCCACAGTGTCAGGCCCGGCTCTAGGTGTGGATCTAGGCCGCAGGCCAGGGTTTGAAGATGGTGGAGAAAGACCCACCACCGGCTCCCAGTTTCACCTGGGCTTTGGCTCACATTTCATGCGGGAGCTCCGTCTGAGCCGCCCGCTCTTGTTGGTGGCTCAACCCTCGTATTGTCCTCACATTTGCTCACATCTTTTATCCCTGGGGTCAATTTGACCCAAGCTATTTCAACCTCCAGGCAATGATTATAATTAAAATTGCTACCCATTTTTATGTGTCAGGTACTTCACGTTTCTTGGTTTACTACCTAAACAGTCCTTTAAATTAAATATGACCACCACCCCTCCCCCGCCCCCCCCCCCCCCCCCCAACCCCGGCATACACCCAAAATACCTAGTATTGGAAAAATATGCAAATCACCATAAAATCTCTCAGTTTGACGCTAACTTGAAAAGAAGGACCTTTTTTTCCTGTTTTAATGGCTTTACATTATTTCTAAGTAAATTTTATTTTGTCATTTATATCATTTGGAAAGAAAAACTATATCTTTTATCAAAGACAGAAACATGTATTATGTTTGGGCTCTCAAGTATATCATTTTCGATTGATGGTGTTACGAAGAGCTCAAACGCTGATTTTATGTCTTGGACATGGCTGACAGTGTATCTGGTGGGGCCTGGAACCATTTTGATGACATTAACAGCATTAAGTGTAACCTGTCATTCAGGTGGGGAGAGGGACTATAATAACTTTCCATTTTTGTAAGGTAACTTGTCTGCTGGTGGTTGAGAGACAACGGGAGGGTCAATACTAAGGCTCTCATTCTCATCAGAGGTGGATGTCTCATAATCAGGGTCCTCCTCAACATTATCCTCTGTCTCAGACACATTCTCCTCTATGTCACTTTCACTGTCAAAGAGCTGTGACAAAACCGCATTGGCACGAAACCTTTGCTTAGAGGTCATTTTCAAGTGAAAGAGAACATAAAGCAAGAGCACACAGCGCACCAAGTGAAATGGTTTTGAAAGCTGCGGTGCAAGCTTTCATATGTTTGCTCCTCCCCTTTGTAGTGTGAACTGCCAATCTCCTCCCTGGAACCACATTTCCACACCCCAACAGTGCAGGAAATATCAGCGTACTTGTTGGAATTATATTTCCTCCTCCCCCATGTCATGTGAACTGTCAGTGGTTCTCATGCTACCACAGGTATGGTTATGATGGGTTAGGGCCAGGGGCATCACCAGACCCGATCTCAGTGGGGCACACGCCCCAGTAACAATCTGTGGTGCCCCAGTAAATGGTCGTGGAAAAATAACATAGCTCCCAAGGGGGGGTTGACCCCTGGTCAGCCTAATCAACTGTCAGTAGCTTTGAATAAAAGTGTCAGCTAAATGAATCTGAAAGTAATGTAATGCAACTAGCCTATTGTCTTTGCTGATGCATTCCCCGCATGAGGATGTGAGCACTAGGGTTTCGCGCCCCAGAAGGGCCTCAAATCTAGCAACACCCCCTCTGCTTTAGGGCCCTAAAGCAGAGGGAAGGTTTTTTGAAGATTATAAAATTGCATGTTAGTGGCCTCAATATCATCCAAAACAACCAAATGAAATGTGTGAACGATGTTGATATTTCTTATGTTTTATGCCGCCAGAACAACCTGGGCTCAAATTCAGCCCAGAGAACACCGATGTGTACAAAATGTGTACAGGACATTGAAAACATATCATCATGTTCATTTTACGTTCACCCAGTTGTCCCCATTAAATTAGGAAAAGTCATGAAATATGAGGCAAAAAAACAAAGTCAATAATCCATTGAAACATTGAATGGGGCCACATGGACCCCAAAGATAATAGGAGGATTACACTCCTGCTTAAGCCTGACCTCCATTTTACCGAGGGGCTCCCAGCCTTAAGCCTCTCTCCCGATACCTCGTTCTCAGCCCTTGGCGCCAGAACCGCGGGCAACTGGTCACCCAGACAGGACTGGGACAACTGCTTACACCAACGGTTGCAGAAGTGTAATTTGTGGGATCAGACCTATCTTTCAGCTGACACAGCGCTGACAGACATACTTACAGCCATGCGCATTTTGATACTGACAAACCGATATAATGATGTAGACACAACCTGGATGCAGTCACCTGAAGAGGCGGTCTACTTTAGTTGTAGTTCACTGCCAGACACACAAGGTGGAGTTATTCCTTAATAAAATGGTTGCCATTACCAATAAATATTGGTGTCAAGGTTTAAGCTAATTCTAACAATCAGAAAGGTAGGGGGGCCTAAGTTGCTTGTCCTGGGGCAGGCCTTAGATAAGCTGGAAGAAAGCCCTAGATAAGAAAAAGAGTACAAAGGAAGAGGGTGAATGTTGACGTGCCAAGGTGGTCTCTTTTTCCGCTGTCCGGACCAGCCCGGCTGGTGTCGCGTATCGTGTTTGGATACTACACAATAAACTTTTTGCATCAGGCTCGGTGGATTTTGATCAGGCTCAGGTACTGAAGCAACGAAGGCTTGAGGATATTAAAAAAAAGTGTGATGAGGGGGCCCCCAGCCATTGGGCCCAGGGTTGAGCCATTTCTGCCACTCGATGTGGGGGTAGGAAAAAATAAAAATGCTTACAGCACCGGGTATTCCCAGGCGGTCACCCATCCAAGTACAAACCAGGCCCGACGCTGCTGGGCTTCCGAGATCAGACGAGATCGGGCGCGTTCAGCGTGGTGTGGCCGTAAGCGAAAGCTGCCCTCTCAATCGGTCGCCTCATGGTTGTCATCCGCTTCTTCTGCGATTGTGACGCGGAGCATTTTTTTTTTTCGTCCAACAATGCGGAGCCCAGGCTCAGTTTGGAGTTTGGTTTTTGGCTGGAGCTTGGCATTGGCCGCCCGCTCTTGGTGGGGGCTTAACCCTCATATTTTCCTCAAATTTGCTGACACCTTTGATCCTTGGTTTCAATTTGACCCAAGCTATGTCAGCCTCCAGGCAATGATTATAATTAAAATTGCTACCCATTTTTATTTGACAGGTACTTTACCTTTCTTAGTTTACCAGCTAAATAGCCCTTTAAATTAAATATTACCACCACCCCCCCCCCACCCCCAACCTCGGCATACACCCAAACTACCTACCATGGAAAAATTGCAAAATCACCATAAATTCTCTCAGTTTGACCTTAATGGAAAGAAGGACTTTTGTTCCTGTTTAATGGCTTTAATTATTTCTAAGTACAATTTTTTGTTTTTGTCATTAATCATTTGGAAGAAAAACTATATCTTTATCAAAGAGAGAACCATGCATTATGTTCGGGCTCTCAAGTATATAATTTTCGATTGATGGTTGGTTACAAGCGCGCTGCCTTGACACTCCTTGCGAATGCCCCTTTTCCAAGCACTCACGGCAGACAACCTGAGTGCAAACTCGCATCACATGAACCGGGCTGCACAAACGACAGATCTTCACCTGCCTATCATGCACGACCGAAAATACAAGTGGTCCATCTCCCGTATCAAACGCACGCTGTATGGCAACGAAGCAATCTCTTTCTGGAATTTGACCCTGAGAAACTGTGTGCCATCGCGACTGCAGTGACCTTGTGCCATGTAAAACGCTGCGGAGAGGTAGAATCGGAGTCACACTCCACCTTTCCACCTGTCCAAAATCACAGAGTACTCTAGGTATTTCGGCAGTCTCAAAAACGAGACCATAACCTCCGTAGACACACAGTCTGCGCACCTCACAAACATGACCCTTCACTTGCCACTCCGTCCACAGAAGCTGGAAGTAATCCTCCTTCTCCAAAGTTAACTCAAGTCCATTGTTGTCCGATTCGGATTTGTTTCAAATCCGTATCCATGGCGATTTGTCAATTGCCGGTCCTCAGTCATATGCGTTGAAATCCATTCCCGTTAATTAGAAAAAAACACGAAAATTCTGCCCCTCTGCATATAAATGCTCAGGGCAGGAAAAAATCAAAAAAAAAAGAAGACCACTACAAAAGTAATAGACGAGTACAATAAACAATCAAAAGAAAAGAGAAACAAACACCGTGAGAGCCTCTCTCTCCCACTTCTGCAGCCACAACCTCACGCTTGTGACATCACAATCGGGCGCGTTCAGCATGGAGTGGCGGCAAGAAAAAAAACATGTTTTATCAATATCTTTTATCACTTGTCCATCCGCATGTCATATCTACTTTTGTTGTCCAAAACGCTCGAGCCAACACCATTAACCAAACCCCCAGCTTCTTCTCTTTGTTCAGGAGTAAGCTGGCAAGAGAATTCCTCTCCAGCCGTCAATTCCAACCCAGCCCCCCGCAGTCCTTCTCAGCGCCATCAGTCCGTCCGCCATTCAAAACTCTTTTCCTTGAATCCATGTCATGTTCAAAAACCACATTAACAGCTGTATTACTACAACTTTCAACCATCATCCAAACTCGACGTCGATGTTCACACAATTGATCAGAAAACACAGAACGCGCCATTTGTTTCAAATCCGTATCCATAGCGATTTGTCGAATTGCCCGTCCTGAGTCATTCACGTTGAAATCATTTCGCGTAATTACAAAGCGCAAAAAAAATCTGCCCCTCTGCATATGAACTGCTCAGGGGAGGAACAAATATAAAAAGCAAAAGAAGCACGACAAAAATAACAGACGAGTACAATAAACAATCAAAAGAAAAAAGAAAAAACACTGTGAGAGCCTCTCTCTCTCCCACTTCTGCCGCCACAATCTCACGCTTGTGACATCACAATCGGGCGCGTTCAGCATGGTGTGGCGGCAAGAAAACAAACATGTTTTATCAATATCTTTAATCACTTGTCCACCCGCATGTCATATCTACTTTTGTTGTCCAAAACGCCCGAGCCAACACCATTAAGCAAACCCCCAGCGTCTTCTCTTTGTTCAGGAGTAAACTGGCCAGAGAATTCCTCTCCAGTCGCCAATTCCACTCCAACACACGTCGGCAATTTCACCCCAGCCCGCAGTCCTTCTCAGCGCCATCAATCCGTCCGCTCTTAAAAACTCTTTTCCTTGAATTCATGCCATGTTGAAAAACCACATTAACAGCTGTAATACTAGAACTTTCCCCATGATTAAAAACTCGAAGTCGATGTTTAGACAATTGATCAGAAAAAACAGAACTCGCCATTTGTTTCAAATCCGTATCCATAGCGATTTGTCGAATTGCGGTCCTGAGTCATTCACGTTGAAATCCATTCCCGTTAATTAGAAAACACACGAAAATTCTGCCCTCTGCATATAAACTGCTCAGGGGAGGAAATAACCAAAAAGCAATAGAGCACAACAAAATTAACAGACGAGTACAATAACAATCAAAAGAAAAAAGAGACAAACACTGTGAGAGCGTCTCTCTCTCCCACTTCTGCAGCAACAATCTCACGCTTGTGACATCACAATCGGGCGCCTTCAGCATGGTGTGGCGGCAAGAAAAACAACATGTTTTAACAATATATTTTATCACTTGTCCATACGCATGTCATATCTACTTTTGTTGTCCAAAACGCTCGAGCCAACACATTAAGAAAACCCCAGCTTCTTTCTTTGTTCAGGAGTAAGCTGGCGAGAGAATTCCTCTCCAGCCGTCAATTCGGCCATTTGTTTCAAATCCGTCTCCATAGCGATTTGTCGAATTGCCCGTCCTCAGTCATTCGCGGTGAAATCCATTCCCGTAATTAGAAAACAAACGAAAATTCTGACCCTCTGCATATAATCTGCTCAGGGGAGGAAAAAATCAACAAGCCAAAGAAGCACTACAAAAGTAATAGACGAGTACAATAAACAATCAAAAGAAAAAAGAATCAAACACTGTGAGAGCCTCTCTTCTCTCCCACTTCTGCAGCCACACTCTCACGCTTGTGACATCACAATCGGGCGCGTTCAGCATGGTGTGGCGGCAAAAAAAACAACAAGTTTTATCAAAGACAGAAACATGTATTATGTTCAAGCTCTCAGGTATATGTTTATCGATTGATGGTGTTACGAAGATCTCAAATGGTGATTTTATGTCTTGGACATGGCTGACAGTGTATGTGGTGGAACCTGGAACCATTTTGATGACATTAGCAGCATTAAGCCTGACCTCCATTTTACAGAGGGCTCCCATCCTTAATAAATGCTTTCCATTACCACTAAATATTGACGTCAATGTTTAAGCTAATGCAAACAATAAGAAAGTTAAATTTAAATTTTAACTTACATATTACCACCACCACCCCCAACCCCGGCAAACACCCAAAATACCTACTTTGCAAAAATATGCAAATCACCATAAAATCTCTCAGTTGGACCTTAAATTGAAAGAAAGACCTTTTCTTCTTTTAATGCCAATCTCCTCACTGGAACCACGGTCAACTTTGGGTGTAGTTCACAGCCAGACACAAGGTGGAGGTCTATTCCTTAATAAAATGGTTGCCATTACCACTAATATTGGTGTCAAGGTTTATGCTAATTCTAACAATACGGAAGGTAGGAGGGCCTAGGCTGCTTGTCCTGGGGCAGGCATTAGATAAGCTGGGGGAAAGCCTTAGATAAGAAAAGAATAAAAAGGAAGAGGGTGAATGTTTGCGTGCCAAGGTGGTATCTTTTTCCGCTGTCCGACCAGCCCGGCTGGTGTCGAGTCTCGTGTTTGGATAATACACAATAACCCTTTTTGCATCAGGCGCGGTGGATTTTGATCAGGCTCAGGTACTGAAGCAACGAAGGCTTGAGGATATTAAAACAAGTGTGACGAGGGGCCCCCAGCCGTTGGGCCCAGGGTTGAGCCACTTCTACCACTCATTTGTGGGGGTGGGAAAACCAAAAATGCTTACAGCAACTGGTATTCCCAGGCGGTCACCCATCCAAGTACTAACCAGGCCCGACGCTGCTTGGCTTCCGAGATCAGACGAGATCGGCGCGTTCAGCGTGGTGTGGCCGTAAGCGAAAGCTGCCCTCTCAATCGGTCGCCTCATGGTTGTCATCCGCTTTCTACTGCTGTTGTGACGCCGGAGCCTTTTTTTTTTTTTTTTGCTTTGTCCAACACTGCGGAGCCGAGGCTCACGTTTGGAGTTTGGGTTTTTGGCTGGAGCTTGGCACTGGCCAAGGCCACAGTGTCAGGCCGGCTCTAGGTGTGGATCTAGGCCGGAGGCCAGGTTTGAAGATGGTGGAGAAAGACCCACCACCGGCTCCTAGTTTCACCTGGGCTTTGGCTCACATTTCATGCGGGAGCTCCGTCTGAGCCGCCCGCTCTTGTTGGTGGCTCAACCCTCGTATTGTCCTCACATTTGCTCACATCTTTTATCCTTGGGGTCAATTTGACCCAAGCTATTTCAACCTCCAGGCAATGATTATAATTAAAATTGCTACCCATTTTATGTGTCAGGTACTTCACGTTTCTTGGTTTACTACCTAAACAGCCCTTTAAATAAATATGACCACCAACCATCCCCGCCCCCCCCCCCCCCAACCCCGGCATACACCAAAAATACCTAGTATTGGAAAAATATGCAAATCCCCATAAAATCTCTCAGTTTGACGCTAACTTGAAAAGAAGGACCTTTTTTTCCTGTTTTAATGGCTTTACATTATTTCTAAGTAAATTTTATTTTGTCATTTATATCATTTGGAAAGAAAAACTATATCTTTTATCAAAGACAGAAACATGTATTATGTTTGGGTCTCAAGTATAATCATTTTCGATTGATGGTATTACGAAGAGCTCAAACGCGATTTTATGTCTTGGACATGGCTGACAGTGTATCTGTGGGGCTGGAACCATTTTGATGACATTAACAGCATTAAGTGTAACCGTCATTCAGGTGGGGAGAGGGACTATAATAACTTTCCATTTTTGTAAGGTAACTTGTCTGCTGGTGGTTGAGAGACAACGGGAGGGTCAATACTAAGGCTTCATTCTCATCAGAGGAGGATGTCTCATAATCAGGGTCCTCCTCAACATTATCCTCTGTCTCAGACACATTCTCCTCTATGTCACTTTCACTGTCAAAGAGCTGTGACAAAACCGCATTGGCACGAAACCTTTGCTTAGAGGTCATTTTCAAGTGAAAGAGAACATAAAGCAAGAGCACACAGCGCACCAAGTGAAATGGTTTTGAAAGCTGCGGTGCAAGCTTTCATATGTTTGCTCCTCCCCTTTGTAGTGTGAACTGCCAATCTCCTCACTGGAACCACATTTCCACACCCCAACAGTGCAGGAAATATCAGCGTACTTGTTGGATTATATTTCCTCCTCCCCCATGTCATGTGAACTGTCAGTGGTTCTCATGCTACCACAGGTATGGTTATGATGGGTTAGGGCCAGGGGCATCACCAGACCCGATCTCAGTGGGGCACACGCCCCAGTAACAATCTGTGGTGCCCCGGTAAATGGTCGTGGAAAAATAACATAGCTCCCAAGGGGGGGTTGACCCCTGGTCAGCCTAATCAACTGTCAGTAGCTTTGAATAAAAAGTGTCAGCTAAATGAATCTGAAAGTAATGTAACGCAACTAGCCTATTGTCTTGCTGATGCATTCCCCGCATGAGGATGTGAGCACTAGGGTTTCGCGCCCCAGAAGCCTCAAATCTAGCAACACCCCCTCTGCTTTAGGGCCCTAAAGCCGAGGGAAGGTTTTTTGAAGATTATAAAATTGCATGTTAGTGGCCTCAATATCATCCAAAACAACCAAATGAAATGTGTGAACGACGTTGATATTGTTATGTTTTATGCCGCCAGAACAACCTGGGCTCAAATTCAGCCAGAGACACCGATGTGTACAAAATTTGTACAGGACATTGAAAACACATCATAATGTTCATTTTACGTTCACCCAGTTGTCCCCATTAAATTAGGAAAAGTCATGAAATATGAGGCAAAAAAAAAAAGTCAATAATCCATTGAAACATTGAATGGGGCCACATGGACCCCAAAGATAATAGGAGGGTTACACTCCTGCTTAAGCCTGACCTCCATTTTACCGAGGGGCTCCCAGCCTTAAGCCTCTCTCCCGATACCTCATTCTCAGCCCTTGGCGCCAGAACCGCGGGCAACTGGTCACCCAGACAGGACTGGGACAACTGCTTACACCAACGGTTGTAGAAGTGTAATTGTGGGATCAGACCTATCTTTCAGCTGACACAGCGCTGACAGACATACTTACAGCCATGCGCATTTTGATACTGACAAAACGTAGGCATAGATATAATGATGTAGACACAACCTGGATGCAGTCACCTGGAAGAGGTCGGTCTACTTTAGTTGTAGTTCACTGCCAGACACACAAGGTGGAGGTCTATTCCTTAATAAAATGGTTGCCATTACCGCTAAATATTGGTGTCAAGGTTTAAGCTAATTCTAACAATAGAAAGGTAGGAGGGCCTAAGTTGCTTGTCTTGGGGCAGGCCTTAGATAAGCTGGAAGAAAGCCATAGATAAGAAAAAGAGTAAAAGGAAGAGGGTGAATGTTGACGTGCCAAGGTGGTCTCTTTTTCCGCTGTCCGGACCAGCCCGGCTGGTGTCGCGTATCGTGTTTGGATACTACACAATAAACCTTTTTGCATCAGGCTCGGTGGATTTTGATCAGGCTCAGGTACTGATGCAACGAAAGCTTGAGGATATTAAAAAAAAGTGTGGAGGGGCCCCCCAGCCATTGGGCCCAGGGTTGAGCCTTTCTTCCACTCGATTGTGGGGGTAGGAAAAAATAAAAATGCTTACAGCACCTGGTATTCCCAGGCGGTCACCCATCCAAGTACTAACCAGGCCCGACGCTGCTTGGCTTCCGAGATCAGACGAGATCGGGCGCGTTCAGCGTGGTGTGGCCGTAAGCGAAAGCTGCCCTCTCAATCGGTCGCCTCATGGTTGTCATCCGCTTTCTTCTGCGATTGTGACGCCGGAGCATTTTTTTTTTTCGTCCAACAATGCGGAGCCCAGGCTCACGTTTGGAGTTGGGTTTTTGGCTGGAGCTTGGCATTGGCCGCCCGCTCTTGGTGGGGGCTTAACCCTCATATTGTCCTCAAATTTGCTGACACCTTTTATCCTTGGTTTCAATTTGACCCAAGCTATGTCAGCCTCCAGGCAATGATTATAATTAAAATTGCTACCCATTTTTATTGGACAGGTACTTTACCTTTAGTTTACCAGCTAAATAGCCCTTAAATTAAATATTACCACCAACCCCCCCCCCCCCAACCTCGGCATACACCCAAAATACCTACCATTGGCTATATCTTTTATCAAAGAGAGATACATGCATTATGTTCGGGCTCTCAAGTATGTCATTTTCGATTGATTGTGTTACAGCGCGCTGCTTGACACTCCTTGCGTAATGCCCCTTTTCCAAGCACTCACGGCAGACAAAACTGAGGGCAAACTCGCATCACATGAACCGGGCTCATGCACAAACGGCAGATCTTCACCTGCCTATGATGCACGACCCGAAAATACAGTGGTCCATCTCCCGTATAAAACGCGCTGTATGGCAACGAAGCAATCTCTTTCTGGAATTTGACTGAGAAACTGTGTGCCATCCGCCACTGCAGTGCCTGGGTAAAAACGCTGCGGAGAGGTAGAATCGGAGTCACACTCCACCTTCCAACTTGTCCAAAATCACACAGTCCTCTATGTATTTCGGCAGTCTCAAAAACCAGACCAACCTCGTAGCACACAGTCTGCGCACCTCACAAACATGACCCTTCACTTGCACTCCGTCAACAGAAGCTTGAAGTAATCCTCCTTCTCCAAAGTTAACTCAAGTCCATTGTTGGTCCGATTCGGATTTGTTTCAAATCCGTATCCATGGGATTTGTCCAATTGCCGGTCCTCAGTCATATGCGTTGAAATCCATTCCCGTTTAATTAGAAAAAACGAAAATTCTGCCCATCAGCATATAAACTGCTCAGGGGAGGAAAAAATCAAAAAGCAAAAGAAGCACTACCAAAGTAATAGACGAGTACAATATACAATCAAAAGAAAAAGAACCAAACACTGTGAGAGCCTCTCTCTCTCCACTTCTGCAGCCACAACCTCACGCTTGTGACATCACAATCGGGCGCGTTCCATGGAGTGGCGGCAAGAAAAACAACATGTTTATCAATATCGTTTATCACTTGTCCATCCGCATGTATTATCTACTTTTGTTGTCCAAAACGCTCGAGCCAACATCATTAAGCAAACCCCCAGCTTCTTCTCTTTGTTCAGGAGTAAGCTGGCAAGAGAATTCCTCTCCAGCCGTCAATTCCAACCCAGCCCCGCAGTCCTTCTCAGCGCCATCAGTCCGTCCGCCATTCAAAACTCTTTTCTTTGAATCCATGTCATGTTCAAAAACCCCATTAACAGCTGTATTACTAAAACATTCACCATCATCCAAAACTCGACGTCGATGTTCACACTATTGATCAGAAAACACAGAACTCGCCATTTGTTTCAAATCGTATCCATAGCGATTTGTCGAATTGCCGGTCCTGGGTCATTCACGTTGAAATCCATTCCCGTTAATTACAAAAACGAAAAAAATCTGCCCCTCTGCATATGAACTGCTCAGGGGAGGAACAAATAAAAAAGCAAAGAAGCACGACAAAAAAAAAGGACGAGTACAATAAACAATCAAAAGAAAAAAGAAAACAAACACTGTGAGAGCCTCTCTCTCTCCACTTCTGCAGCCACAATCTCACGCTTGTGACATCACAATCGGCGGCGTTCAGCATGGGGTGGCGGTAAGAAAAACAACATGTTATATCAATATCTTTTATCACTTGTTCATCCGCATGTCATATCTACTTTTGTTGTCCAAAACGCTCGAGCCAACACCATTAAGCAAACCCCAGCTTCTCTCTTGTTCAGGAGTAAACTGGCCAGAGAATTCCTCTCCAGTCGCCAATTCCACTCAAACACACGTCGGCAATTTCACCCAGCCCGCAGTCCTTCTCAGCGCCATCAATCCGTCAAGCAATAGAAGCACAACAAAAATAACAGACGAGTACAATAAACAATCAAAAGCAAAAAGAGACAAACACTGTGAGAGACTCTCTCTCTCCCACTTCGCAGCCACAATCTCACGCTTGTGACATCACAATCGGGCGCGTTCAGCATGGTGTGGCGGCAAGAAAAACAACATGTTTTATCAATATCTTTTCTCACTTGTCCATCCGCATGTCATATCTACTTTGGTTGTCCAAAACGCTCGAGCCAGCACCATTAAGCAAACCCCAGCTTCTTCTCTTTGTTCAGGAGTAAGCTGGCGAGAGAATTCCTCTCCAGCCGTCAATTCCAACCAGCCCGCAGTCCTTCTCAGCGCCATCAGTCCGTCCGCCATTCAAAACTCTTTTCCTTGAATCCATGTCATGTTGAAAAACCACATTAACAGCTGTATTACTACAACTTTCACCATCATCCAAAACTCGAAGTCGATGTTCAGACAATTGATCAAGAAACACAGAACTCGCCATTTGTTTCAAATCCGTATCCATAGCGATTTGTCGAATTGCCGGTCCTGAGTCATTCACGTTGAAATCCATTCCCGTTAATTAGAAAACACACGAAAATTCTGCCCCTCGCATATAAACTGCTCAGGGGAGGAAAAAACAAAAAGCAATAGAAGCACAACAAAATTAACAGACGAGTACAATAAAACAATCAAAAGAAAAAAGGGACAAACACTGTGAGAGCGTCTCTCCTCCCACTTCTGCAGCCACAATCTCACGCTTGTGACATCACAATCGGGCGCTTCAGCATGGTGTGGCGGCGAAGAAAAACAACATGTTTTATCAATATCTTTTATCACTTGTCCATCCGCATGTCAAATCTACTTTTGTTGTCCAAAACGCTCGAGCCAACACATAAAGCAAACCCCCAGCTTCGTCTCTTTGTTCAGGAGTAAGCGGGCGAGAGAATTCCTCTCCAGCCGTCAATTCCAACCAGCCCGCAGTCCTTCTCAGCGCCATCAGTCAGTCCGCCATTCAAAGCGTTGAAATCAATTCCCGTTAATAGGAAAACACACGAAAAATCTGCCCTCTGCATATAAACTGCTCAGGGGAGGAAAAAATCAAAAGGCAAAAGAAGCACTACAAAAGTAATAGACGAGTACAAGAAACAATCAAAAGAAAAAAGAAACAAACACTGTGAGAGCCTTTCTCTCTCCCACTTCTGCAGCCACAACCTCACGCTTGTGACATCCCAATCGGCGCCTCAGCATGGTGTGGCGGCAAGAAAAACAACATGTTTTATCAAGACAGAAACATGATTATGTTCAAGCTCTCAGGTATATTGTTGTTCGATTGATGGTGTACGAAGAGCTCAAATGCTGATTTTATGTCTTGTACATGGCTGACAGTGTATGTGGTGGGACCTGGAACCATTTGGATGACATTAGCAGCATTAAGCCTGACCTCCTTTACAGGGGGGTCCCATCCTAATAAATGCTTTCCATTACCACTAAATTTGACGTCAAATGTTTAAGCTAATGCAACATAAGAAAGTTAAATTTAAATTTAATTAAATATTACCACCACCACCCCAACCCCGGCAAACACC
>JAFBMS010002878.1:0-23393 GCA_019788955.1 Albula glossodonta
CAGTTACTGTATGGTCTGGCCTACCCACTCTGGTTCACCACATGTTAGCATATATAGACTGCTTTCTTTTTTATACTGACAGGCGCAGAGGAATTTGTGGCTGAATTTGCAGGCAGGCCATACAGTACCTTCCTCAGCACATTTGCATCACATGATTCAGTGATGGGTGGAGCTACAATGAGCTGTCAGTCACTAAGTTTCTCTTAACCAATCAAACATTTTGTTCACCGCAGGAAAACTCATAATACATTACATTTCACTACATTTAGGAGTTACTCTTATCCACAGCACTCACAATGAGGACATATATAAGTCTATAAATCTGATTGATATGAGTAACAGTGTATGAGAAACATGTATTCATAAAAAAATAACTAGACGTTTAATCACCAAAACCATACAATACCATAACCTCAGTCTGTAACAAGATGCAGACTGAAGAGGTGAGTCTTCAGTCTGTGTGGGGAGATGGTGTATGAGTGTGCCGTCTTGACCTCTGAGAAGGTCAGTGATCCCTTCAATTGAGGCAGGTGCTGCCAGCATATGGTAGAGCCAGCCATTAGCGGTGTAATGAAACCTCATTCTCCTGTCCCTGCGTGTGTGTGCTCACCGCTCTTCCTCCTCTCCCTCCCTGTTTGTGCTTACTCCAGACGATGTGGAAGCTGAGGGGATGGACTCGAGAGAGACCAGCTGTGTCACAATACAGACCCAGTTCTACTTCACCAACGTCACCAGCTCCTACAACATACTGCAGGACTGCAGCAACTGCTCCAGGTGAAGGAGAACGTTTACAAACACAGCAAGCATGTCCATGTGTGCATGCACACACATATAGGATATACACCTAATGCACACATGACATTAGTACAGAAACCATGTTGGTCTCTTCAGCCCAATTATTATTTTGCATTTATTCCCTTTGAGTGTAGTTTAATGTATACATCTACGGATGGATACAATTAAAGAATGCCTGTGCAAAGCAACTGCTACAGCAACTGGTGCAGCGAGTAAATATTCATTTCCCATGTAAATGACAGGGACAGCAAACCTGAGAGAGCAACAGTGATGATCAAGCTTCAGTAGCACTGAGGGAGAAGATCTCTCTCTGTTTCCAAATTCCAGTTTGCAGACACTGTTATCCAAAGTGACTCACACAGCTCATATTTTTACATACTATCCATTTATACACCTGGCCGTTTGTTCAAGGGTACCACGGCAGTGCCCTACCAGGCAATCAAATTAGCAGTCTCTGAGTGACAAGCCCAGTTCCCAAACCCTTGCTACTCAAGTATTCCCCCACTGAAACGCTGTAGGATTACTGATACAGAGCTGTGATCATGTACCTATATTGTCCTCCCTACAGGCTGTTCCATGCCATGCGGATAAACAACACCAACTTGCTGTTCGTGGTGGCCGAAAAGCTGCCCTGTAACTCGTGTGAGATTGAGAAGCTGTCACAGTGGAGATGGAGTGTATCCTTTCAGAAACTCCACTGTATACATTAAGTCTATTGTGTGAAAACAGTGGAGGCCTATGTATCTTCTGGTTGTGTGCTCCAAAGTGTATGCCAGAATTTCCTCTGAGCAAGCCCTAGCCTAATCACTCAGTCATATCACTGTTGTGTGTTTATTAATATGTGTGTAACAGTTTAAGTTCAATTAAAAAACATTTTTGAAATTGATGCTAATGAATATAGCAGCTGTTGGATTTGCTGTTGAACTAGGCAGAAAATTTGCTAAAAACTTTCTTTGGATGCATACTAGATCGTTTATTTTTGGTAACATATTACTGTAAGGCTACCTGCACAGTGACACCTGGCCTTTTAAAAGCATAGGTCACAAGTGTGATTTGGGGCTTCCTGGTTTGTAAAATATAGAATTGCAGCACTACTAAGTACATTCGCTGCATCGATCATCAGTTTGGAAGCCATACTAGCAATGATCCACAGAAGTCATCTATGCAGACATTTTCTCTATATCTCCACTTACTGTTTAGAGAAGAATGATGTACGTTTTGATCAGCTGAACACAATTATTGGTCTCTGCTATGTAGGTTTTGTCTTTGATGTTACTTGATGTTGAAAGTTGTCTTGGAGATCAGACACTTCTGCTGTCACCAGGTTACCCACATGAAAGCGTCAGATCTAGAACGCTTCTGTTGTTCTGCTGAAGACCGCAGAAGTCTGATGGTTTGGTTAGTAAAGCGTTCCACTTTTCACTGTCCGGAAACTGAAACAGGCTAAGGAGAAACATTCTGTCAATTTACATATTGCATTCAGCACTGTTGAATCACAATTTTATGAATAGAGGGAGATATATTTCCCATTAAACCTATGTTACACTGAATCCACAAGGCTTGTTGCCCCGCTGTGGTTCTACACAGTTCTCCTAAACAGTGTCCTCCCTTAACTGTACCTCACCTCCCAGTCAAAGTGGATAATTCGTGTGAGGACATGGCTGTAGCACGGTACCGGAAAGGCCCGTCCACCTGCTTTGACTACAATCTTACGGTGAGACAACGTAGAGTGCAGAGTGCAGACTATAACATAGGCTTACATGAGACCAGCAGTGTGTAAGCCAAGAAAGCCACTGCAGCGCCAAGAGCAGCACAGTGTATCAGACTGCATTTGTACGTTTTGATTTTTAAGTCCCTGAAATGACATTAACAAGAAACGTTTCAAGTGTCAAGTCAGCATGCAGCCTAATATCCACTGAGTGGTAGAGACTCAAGCCACAATTTGAGAAATTGAAAATCCTTTATACCGCATGTAATTATGTTATTTGTGCTTTAAGCTTGAAGCATTTCATTTAAAAGCTGTTAAGCTCAGTTGAGGTTTTTTTTTTTTTTTTGCTTATTGGTATTCAGCAAAAGAGGTGCCTAAGCTTTGTGTGTCCTTGTGATGTTACTGTAATGAACTCTTTGATGACAAACCTGTCCTGACAGTGCTTTTTCTCCCACTCAGGAGAACACCTCAGACTGTGGGCGGGGCTACTCTTTCCGACCCTCATTAAAGGTTCTCATGTGTCTGCAGCTGCTCCTCTGGTACCTGACAGCCTCTCCTCGAATTCTGCCCCTCCCCACTGCTCTTTAAGTCCATCCTCTTCTACCTGCTCGTCCTCCTCTCCATGCTCCTCCCCTACCTTCATTGCCTCCTCCTCCTCCTCGTCCCCTTCCTTCTTCCCTTCCCCTCTCCATTCATAGATGATTATGGGACTTCCTGATGCCCTCTTTTGGAAGCCCTGAGTACTGCTCCCTACCCCCCTTCATGCCTGGTGACATAGCTTCACGGGCGGTTGCTTAGCGACAGTTGTTGGGCTTTGTTGTGTGCAACCAATCACCTTCATCCAGGGGAGGAGCTCTGTGTTCCTTCCAGAGAAAAAAAAAAAAAAAGAAATTAAAGAAAGAAACTACGATCGCCACAACCATGAGAAACAGCATGGGTAGAAGATTTAAAAAAAAGAAGATGGATGCCTTCTCATACACCTCCTGCCAATGCAGACATGTTCCTTATCACCTCGCAGCCGGGCAGGCAGGAGGAGAGGGCAGCAGTGGACATCGATCGACTCTCATTCCTCATGGACCTTCTTAGAATTTTACTGGGCCTCGTACCATGTGTCTCGGATAGGGGTCGTTGTACCATTCAGCCACATACAGCTACTGGAAAAGAAAAGATTTAAAAAAACATTGAAAAATCAATAATAACCTGAAATATCAAGTATCACAAGATTTACTTCCATTTGTTAGTTTATAATTTGAAAGGGAAATTGTTAGATTTGTCTAACTTGAAAACATTCATTCATTTATGCACTATATCTACTTCTTGCCAAAATGAGATAGACTTTTCATGTGGTCTTATTTTTTATAGCCAAATAGCAAGAGGAAAAGGTGAAAATAAAATAAGATTAAATAATCTAAATAAATAGAGTAATTAACAAAATACAATCACACTCCTATCAGTAGAGACAGAGTGTCTCAGAGTAATGACATCATCAGTGTGGGTCGTCTGTAGTTCTACCCCATGTGTTCCAAGGAGGCCATCATGCTCTTTGCAGATCTCAGTGTCTTTATGATGTAATAGCCCATTCCAACCTTGAATGTTCCCTCCAACTGCTCACATATTTGGTGGTTAAGTAGTCCTTTCAACCACTGAAAACCAAGGTATCAAGACATTTTTGTGTGCGATTTGTCTTTTGTTGTTTTTGAAGACAGAAACATATTTATTGAGACTGCATAATATATAATAGCCACCCATGCATTTGGTATTGCTAGTTTGGGCTGAGTGCAGCTTGCTTTAGCCTGTAGAAGAATATAAACTGAAGATCAGCTGTGCAGATCTTTCAATGCTATGTGAATTGAAAGACCTTTCAAGGCTGTACAGTCCCAGTGACATAGGCCATCAATCAAGTCTATAATCTGGAATTAAAAGAGATGGGTTTAATTTTATGTAACTAGTCTAAGATGAAACTGTTTAAAAAACATTGATGTGTTATTAATGTATAGTATATAAATGACTGTCCGCCCTATCCCTGTCCCATCCTGTCGTGCCTCGGGGCACGCATCCTGTTGGACAGCGTAACTTTTTTTTGACTGTTGTACTGGCGCGCTTTTGCGGGGCCCAGCAGTGTAAGCCCTATGTTTCCTCGGTTTCTCAGCCCATACTCTGTAAATAACCCATTTCTAGACAGAAGGACTGTTGACCTTACTTTCAACAGACGAACGCTCAGCTCGCGTCTTGTTCTCGCCTCTCTGTTATCCGTGGCCTTGAGACGGTGCAGTCCCAACGCAGGCCTGCAACCCCCCCCCCCCCACCCCAAAAAAAAAAATTCAACACCCTCAGCCCCAGCCTGTCTCCATGGGAATGGGAAAGTCTTGAATCTCTTGGTTGTTTAAACTGCCAGAACCATCTCGACCACACAAGTCTAGCGCTTCTGAGGGGAGAGGGTAGCAAGGGCAGGAGAGAGCGGGTTTGGAACAGGACCATAGGTACAGATATAGCTGTTAACTACAAAAAGGAATGTAAGTGAGTGCAAAAACGATGCTGTATTGTGACTGTAATCTGGGGAGTGATGGCTGTGGTAGCATAGGCATTCCTTTCTTGCAGGACAAACACTGTCCACAGTCAACTGTGTTGTCAAATGTTGAAAAATTGAAGACAAAAAAATATGTGGAATTGCATTTTTTTAATCTAATCTTTATTTTTCTCTCATTTGCTGAAAATTGTGGAAAGAGGAGTGGTCTCACACCCCATTGGTATTTTTTACAGAGGTGTTTGAAAGAATGTTTGAACTGTTTTTATTGCTGAGTGTCTTTATTTTTTACAGAGGTTGGTTGCTTTGTCCTTCAGCTTCTAACCGCTTCAGTATCTCCTGTGGGGTTCGAGCACTTCACAGTGGCTTTGTATCGTTGAAGTGGTGAAAGTGGTCGGTGGATTGTGTGGATCGTTGATTGATTTACATGCAGTATTAATGCACAGCAATCCTAGGTTTATTAACGGTCATGGTTGCGGGCAGTAGGAATTCGTAAACCATTTAAGAATGGATCAAATTCAGCATATTTTCAATCAAAAAGGCAAAAGCATTGCTGGTATTTCATAGCTAAAATATATATCTTATATATCTTGGTTGATTGTTGTTAATGAAAGCAACATTATACAGTGTTTGGGGGGAAAGGCAGGAGTGCAGTTTTTAATGTGGATCTGCTGGAGACACAAAGTCTTGCTGCTATTGCTGTTTTTCCACATCCAAGTACTTTGATCTGGGTGCATTTATATGTGTATGTTTCATTGTTCAGGTTTATCCCACAACTGTCACGCACACACACACACACTCACACACACACCCACAGACACACACACACACACACACATGCATACATACATACATTATCTCCTCTTACATAACTGTTGGATTGAAACGTCACTGTGCATCATACATCTCTTCCTGTCGTTCAGAATTGTCAGCTCATGATTTCTTTCTGTCTTTAGATTTTTTCTGTGGATTGTCACTGTGGCCTAAGCCCTCTGTTCAGAGAGCTGTTTGTATCTCAGTTATGACCAGAATCTTGGCTCCTTCCCACTCTTAATGGAACTGTAACCACTGCAATCTGGACCATTCTGTCATAATGTACCTATTAATTCCTACAAGTTCCTGGAAAAAAGGAAACAAGCATGCCTTTTTTCCTACAAGTTTCTGGAAAAAAGAAAACAGAAATAATTTTAATTAGCCGAGGTTTTAACAACACATGAGTAGGTCAATTTGAATAACAGTTATAGATATATATTACTCTGTATAGGTCCTATCTGCAATATCACATTAATTAAATTATAAATGAGTTGTGTTCCTTGTTACGAGACCAAGCCTCTACTTAGTTGGGGAGATACTTCTTAAATTCAAAAGGTTTTCTGTTAATGTATCCAAACAAACCTGTCTGATTGGACAAGTGTCTGTGTGGGAGGAGTGAGAACTTAGTGACAATCTCTGATTGGACAAGAGTGTGAGGAATAAGGACTGTGGACAATCTGTGAGCTCTGCTGATAAGGGCCCACCCTGCCTGTAAATAGATCTGATTACTCAGTGGGTGGAGACAATATGGCTCTTAGACAAGAAACAGGAAGAATGACCTGAGGGAGAAGTATGCAGAACATACTGCAAACTAAAGAATGTTGTTAGAATGCGATCAGCCTGTTGATTTCAACCAAAGAAAAGCAAGTTGGAACTATTTGCATTCAACAAAAAGATTGGAATGTAAAAGGTTCAGTTTGCCTTTCTTAACTTTAACATGTGTCGCTATACTCATTTGAGTAGGCATATGTTCTTTGCATTTAACCATGAGTGTTTGACCATTTTCATTCCTCCTGGCAGAAGCTCATGTGAATTAAAAAAATGCATGTTCCTTTTGTATTTAGTCAGATCTGAACTACAGGAACGGACTTTTCTCTCACTCAATTATACTTTGTTGGGCAGCAGAAATAAGTAGAAATCACGTGTTGCGTGCACACTTCATTACCAATATCATTATCAATTCATTATTTGTCACTGATGTTATGAGCATGATTTGATTGAGAGAAAACCATGTCTGTGGAATTAACAATGTGCACCCATTACAAACTTAAACTTTGATCTCTTCACCTTTTTTGAGTGTTATCATAGCCATTTGAGCAAAGCCCACTGCTCCAAATTGGTATTTTTGTTATTTCTGTGCTATCCTCATATATGAATGGATTGGTGTGCGAGAGATTGTTCTACCTGACTGCGGTAATGGATTCTGGGACTGGTTTCAGAACCATTAACATTTTTATTGATACCACTGCCTGTTCATGTTTGCACCACTGTTTCTTCAAAGTATAGTCAGCATGAACATTTCAAAATAATGACCAAATCCACTTTTTGTTTCTTAATAATATCCATTAAGAGTTAAGTTTTAACCATTCCTGCATTTGTGTATATTTACTAACATACAACATCCAGTTGAAAACCCTATGGCATATTTACCCAGCTGTACTTTTCAGCCAACATTACACCAGCTTTCAAAGTCAGACTTCAGTTTGCAGCCCTTCCTAAAAAAAACCCCAAACAAATAAAAACAAGGAAAACCAGCTCTACAATCCCTTGCCTTCAAAGGTTACTCCATTGTGCATTACATTGAATCCTTGTGGTACTGTTAGTACGTGTGACGAGTGTGATTTTTTTGTGATTTCTTTTGGACATGTCTTTTTCAAAGGCTTCATAGATTACCCCCTGCGTAACAGAAACAGGCCACAGTGCCAGTCACTGTAGGACTGTCCACACAGTGCCACATGAAAAGTAAGCCAAGGACTCTGTACTCCAGATGTGTGGCCCAGGCTAGCCCTCCTCACCTGCTGGAGGTGTTTAAAGGAGCAGTGTGGTCTCCTCGGAGCAGCATGTGACTACGGGCATACTGTATAAGTTTCCTCAGTGGTGCCCTCTGGTGGCAGTGAGCCACAGAGCGGGTGATCCTCTGCCTGATCTAAGCAGGAGGTCCAAGCCCTTGGAACACAGGTGTGTTTTCTGTGGGTTGAGTAATTTATTTTTTGCCAAAAAAAAAAAAAAAAAGATAAAGAAAAACAGAAACCGTTGTAGCCCAAACAGAGGGGTTACTGGGGTGTGGCTCCTTCCTCACCCACTGTTTTCCTTCACCATGTCTGTGTAGGTGCGTGTTATATGGGAAAGCCTGTGACCAAGACAAGCGTGTATGTGATTCTGTAGTCTATAGTCTGGTGCTATGTGACGATGTTTGACAAATGTGTAAAAAAAAAATAATACGTTTTAAAAAATGATGAAAAAGAATTCAACTTCAAGTGAAATAAAAAAGGAAGTACTACTAAAAATAATGCTGAGTTTGAGGAAATAAAGCAAAAATTTTGTTTCTTTTTTTTTGTCTTATTTTGCTGCTGGTGACGATGTTTGCGAGGAAGATTCAGCTCCTTTTGTCTGAGAAGCTTTGTTCCATGTCGCTCCATTCTTTTGTACAGATGAAATGAAAAAAAAATGAAAAGGCAAAATTTGTAAAATATTGTGTCTGTGACTCCTTGTAAAATATTTTCAAATTGTTTATTACAGAGAATCAGTTATTAAATAATGTTCATATTTTTCACTTCATCTCAGTGTCCTGCTGTTTTTATTCACCTCTGGTATTAATATTTTATAAAATATGCTAAGCTTTGGCATTAAATGTAAAGACAGGTAGTAGTAAAGGCATCTGTCCTCTTAGGAATGATTTATGCACACCAAATAAAAGGCACCTGCTGGAACACGAGGATTTAACCCAGACAGAATGCTTGTCTCGGTGCTGGTGACAATTCAGTTTCACAAACAAGCTCTCAAATTAAAAAAGAGACACCTACACATCTGAAAAAGGACCTCTTATGACTTGAATAGGGAATCCTGGTAATTTTGCAGCAGGGAGAAGTAGCAGGTTTCCAAATTCCAAAATTATTTGGAAGATAACAACAGAGGCCATAACAAGAAGACGAGGCCATCTAGCCCAGCTAGGCTCACCATTTACAGCATAGAGGGAATACAGCCCAGGCCTGGACTTTCACAAAAACACTAAATGGGTCTCAGCTTGTACCACATGACCAGGCAAGCTGTTCAACGTTTTCACAACTCTCTATAACTTCTGGAATATTTCAAGTAATTCTGCCCACTTCTTACAAAACACAACCCAGCTACTGCAGCTCAGATGCAGAGTCAGTCACATCCACCCACTGGTTTAACTTAGAGGCTGAAACAGAGGTACATCCACACATCTACTGGTGACATCATTTATTTGGGATTGTGTAAGCATTACAACTTTCAGCCAAATCACAACCTTTCGTATGTAGTGTGAACACATAACAAAAATATAATCACTGGATTATATGCAATAAAAAATCAGTACATGTAATTTAAACATTACATTGGTCCCTAACAGTTTGAAAAATGAAGCACACAATGGTGTCTAATGCAGACTAAACCTTGTAATTGTACACAATTATGATTGCAATGGTTTGTGAACTTGAGGCCCCGCTGCCTAAATGGTGTGTAATGCATTCATAAAAATCATTGAAAAGGAATAAAACAATTATAATGACCAATATCAGTCAGAGAAACCAGTACATATTACGAATAATACCTTAGATTACATTCACTTAGAAGGCGCCCCTATCCAGAGCATGGCTGTTCACTCAGTGTACGGCTGTAATTGAATTAAATCACTTTTGACAGATATTATCTTATATGAGAGCTGCGTTATACCTTAGAGGTCATTGAAAAAAAAAAAAACTGTGATCATTTCTTCATGGTTTAAAATTAAAAATCACCCTAGAAAGTGTTGTCATTGTTATTCACAAATTTTCTCAAATAGTGCAATTCCATTCAAATGTAAGAGATTTCCCTGCCTCAGGACAGGACAGAGCCATTATTAACATGAGGGTAATGTCTTACATAAATCAAAGTAGCGGAGTAACTACGTTTCCCTGCTTTTAAATATTCACAAATACGTTTATTCTCTGATGTTCTGTGATTATATTAACCGATGAAAGACATGTTTCATTAATGTTTAAAGAATCTGGTATTCTCCTGATTGTCCTTACCACGATCACAAGGTCTGTAAGAATTCAAGCACTGCCTTGTGCCACTCTGCTGGGTTGTCAAGGTAACAAGGGTGTCCTGCCCCTTTCATCACCACTACCTTGTGATTGGCCAGATTTTTCAGGTTGTTTAAAGACACTTCTCCCAACTGTGTGTCCTGGTCTCCATAGACAATCAATGATGGAGTCTGGAAGAGAGTGGTCGCACTCAGAAAACCATAACATGGCTGCAGTATGTAGCCTTTTTCAACAGACTTCGTGGAGCCTGCGGTACCATTATATTCTCATTTGCATTAGCTATCAGCAACAGGGCACACCTAGACTGACTGATTCACTAATCAGACTGACAAGCAACAGCATAAAGCACTGTTAGAGGTTTACACAGTGTGTATGTGGTTTATAATTAGGTGAGAAATAACTTTTATTCAAGGCAAGGCACAAGCTTTTCTTTCCACATATAACTATTTTACTACCGAAGCACTGATCTATGAAGAATAATGAGTGGTTTAAATTAAACTGATCATTCAGTCTGTCTACCTGGAGGCTGTATTTAAATGAATCCCAGAGAGAGGTTACAGTGCCAAGCTGTACCATGCATTACTCAACACTATAGGCAACAAAACCTTTTTTAAATAAATCAATGGCACTTACAGCTTCCATAAACCTGAGTTTTTATTTCTCTTTAATCGCACCAAACATCCCATAGACACCCTTTAATAGTGCGAAGACCAGCTCACCTGGATACTGCCGTACTGCTCAGCTGTGAATTTCTCAGTGCATATGGGGGCCACGGGGATGTAGGCCCTGACCAGGGAGCCATGCTGAAAAAGGAGAGGCAGGGAGTACATGCCACTCAGCGAGGGGCTGATCACCACCGCTGGGCCCAGCTGGAGGGCCTCCAACACCTGCTTGAGGAAGCCTCCAGGGGCTAGCTCCCCGACGGCAGCCGGAGCAACTGCCGCCTTGGAATTTCCCAGCCCTAAGGAGGGAGAGAGAAGCCAATGAGTGGAAAGAACCACTAGCGGCTGCGCAGGATACGATCACTGCTGCCCTGCACAGCTCGCCCACATAGCATCTACCTGGGCATTACAGCGAGTTCATGAACATCAGCTCAGAGCAGGTGCTGTGCAGATCTTTGATTGATGTGAGATGGATGTGCTAAATCTGACTGTCTGGGAAAAAAAACACACATTATGACAGAACTCTTTGGCTGTTAGTGATGACTGTCTACAGCTGGCCCACCTAATGTAACATTTTTAACTTTCTATCAATCTATAATGTGGGCCCTACATCTGAAAAGCCCTATCTACAGAAATAGTTAGATAAAGAAGAAAATAAAACACAGAGTAAAACAACATATTACATAAGGACGCCTAGTGGTTAGCCAGTGAACTCATGACAGGAGCGACAGAATGTGTCGGGTAGGTAGTGTCTGCTGTTCCCACTGCAGCGTGCGGGCGTGCGAACGGACGACTCAGAGTAGGTGCCAGTGTGACAGAGTGATCTTTGACAACCTCTCAGGGTTTTCCCACAAAATATATCAAACAAAATAACGTAGCTTCACACAGGACATTTTGTCATAAGTTTGAAGTTTATGACAAGGGTCAGTATACATATTGGGCAATCAATCTCTGGTCTAGTCCTTTAACGATAACAGGACACCACACATCAGGAATGACAAAGCCGGGTAACGGATTCAAAGTCCTTTCGCTCTTTCGACTCACTTCGTTCAGGTGCTGCGGTGGGACCATGGCACAGAATAAAAGTGATCAGATAAGCATGAAATCATTTTTACTCTGCGCTCTACTGGCATTATACGGACGACTGGCTACAGGTAGGAGAAAATAACGGGTGGTTGTTTATGCTTTGCTCTTTGCTTTTATTTCTTTTATTTCATTTCCAGTTGTGTGTTTCATGGAACCATGAAAACGCCAATTTATAATTCCTTTGTTAAGGACACGTAAACATTTTACAGAAGCGAGGTGTATATTTTGTATAACAGTACAAATTGTTTGAGTATTATGGAATGCATATAATACACAATCATAGGGGACAATAAAGGAAATAGATGTGCCCATAATTAAATGGGACTTAACAAATAGTTTTTATGTTGACTACTCTCGTCTTTTGGCGTGGAATTACTGAGATGTTCATTTACAGGCAGTCATAATACACATCATACTGAAATATTTATTTATTGAAATATATATTGAAATCCTAACATATGCCCACATATCGCTGGACTTAAGGATATCTAAAGGGGCTATGGTTTTAATGCAGATTGATATCTTTACTAAGTTAAAATATTGAGAATTATTCGGTGAACACATGCTTTTGTAATTTAAAAAGCTGAAAAGAGGGCAGTTGAGGAAAACAGGAACAATTCTGACAAGTGACTTGTTTTGGCGGAGATTTTTATCTTGGCTGCAAGTAAATACAAAGACAACTATATTGATTGTGCCCATTTTTGGTCACCTGAGTGTAAACCAGATGTAACTGACAGGTGCAAAGTTCATGTATGCATGTCTCCCCACAAGGTGTTGTTATGGACAAAAAGACTGACCATATAACAAACTACATTAGGGATTTTAGTATATTATGCACACACACGCACACACACACAGACAGTGTCACTGTCTCAATGTCTGAATGGATGCAGAGTGTAACTTTGTGATCTTGTCCTCAGTACTTTAATGAAAAACAGCTTGGATCTGGGTCTGACCTGTTCGTGTGGAGAATCTGGAGAGGGTGGAATCATCGTCTGATATCTGATTCATTTCCTCTCTGGGAATTCAGTGGCCATTCTCCATTTATTAAGTGTAGCTCTGTTTATGTGATTTGATGATAGGATAAAGCAAACTGCACAAGGCTACATCACCTCCCCCGCTCCAGGCACCATCCACCCATGTCTTTACCCCCAGCCCCACTCCTCTCTGTCCGGATTGCCAAACTCCCATGAAGGCTTCCTGTTTATTGACCTTGAAGCTGAGGGCGATCTGCAGCATCACAGCACTGCTTCAGGAGGAGAGGCAGGGCCTGGGCGCTGCTGACAGCCATGCCGAGATCAGAATCGGGTCTCAGCACTACGATGAACAGAGTAGCCAGTGCAGGGTGATGAGCATAGTGGAGTGCTGCTTCTTTGAAGTTGTTAAAAACAGAGGGGTCAGCGGGGTCAGTGGTCATTGGTCAGATCTCTGGATGCATTCCATGAGTGGTGGCAGTGAAGCTGTGCCCACAAGCCAAGGTCCATGGTCACACAGTATGTGTGTGAGCACAGAGCAGCTTACTGAATGAACATAGACACACATAAATAGCGGGGGCTGCGCAGCTCAGCTGGAGTTGTGTCAATCTGTGTGTGGGTGTGTGTGTGTGTGTGTGTGTGTGTTGATAGGTTACAGAAGCCCCTTGAATGATTTCCAGCGTTCTGAGGGTCGTGAACTTGTTCCCAACTTGTGGCACATCGACCGCATGCAGCTGCTGCCTGGGCTGAGCCTGGAGGAGTGTGCTAAACGCTGCTCAGAGAACCTGGAGTGCAGGTACCCACTCACACACACAGACACACACACACACACACACACACACACATGCTCACACACATTCACACTTACATACATACATGCATACATATATACACACACTCACAAACAGATATATACATAGGCATACAAAATGCTTGTGTAATTGATTTCTCTTTTTTATCCTCCATTTCTGAGCAGAATGCAGTATTTAAATTGATGTAGTCTAAATATGAATAGGGAGTTGAGGAGCACATAATGTGAGCGAAATCCATTGCATTTTTTGTTGAGCCTGTCCCATAACTCACCACTCACCCCTCTGACAGCGAGTGTAATAATGGTTAGCCGTGAAGCCCTCTGCACGGCACAATAACAGTCTCTCCTCTTGACAGAGCGTTTAACTATGAGACACGCCCATCCATCACATGCAAGCAGCTGCCGTGGGTGAGGGACGAGAATACTGCTGACGTGAAGAGGAACGTCAACTGCGATCTGTACGAGAAGAAAGGTCGGCCTGCCTCTCCACGCTCCAGACATACCCTGCTTCATGGCTGTTACACTGAAGCAGGCCTTCTGTAATCAGGGGTAGGCCTAGGTGACCTTCGGTCAGTGCAACTTTTCATGGCCACCATGGGTAGTTATTTGAAATGACCAGTGTTTCTTAGAATGGTGAGACTCATCTCTCTCGTCAGTCATTTGGGTCAGGTATTCAGTACCCTCTACATAAAACTTGATTGTGGCTTTGGGGGAAAAGAACAGCACTGTTTTTTCAGGTCAGCTCTTCGTTTTTTAAAAATTTAAGCTGTTTAAGTCACTCTGCATACAGACATATGTGAAATGCCTAAATGTAATGTAGTTAAACATAAGCTTAGCTGTTAAAGGTACTTGTAGAAAGTGATAGCTGAATGAAGTTTGATGATACCACAAATGGGTTACCTTACTGAGTTACTTACCCAGTATTTGCATTTTGCTGTGGACAGTAAAACTCTTTGATTGCTTAAAATGTGGTGATTGATAGCACATTGTAGCTCCACGCATTATGAGTTCATGAAACCACATTCTGCCATCACTACTTGCCAGCCACCATACATTGCAGATGTCAGCAAATGGAGGTTTAGAGGGTAGATGAGTTTTGTTGTGGTACACAGATTACGTACGCCGCTGCATTGTGGGAGAAGGAAAGACGTACCGAGGGAAGGTGTCCCAGACACAGAGCGGCCACACCTGTCAGCAGTGGTGGTCCAAATTCCCACATGATCACAGGTGAGATTCCCCGCTTGACCACAGGTGACATTGTTCAGTGAGCACTCTGGATTACTCATCACCCCAATGGCAGAATCTGACATCAGCCTGAATTCTCTCATCTGCCTGGATAAAGACAGCTCTGTCAGCAGTGCAGGCAACGCATTACTCATAACTATATCAGCTTGTTTTCTGTGATCATCAGTGAAGGTGTGCCTCTTTCTCCATGGTTACTTCCTCAGTTTTTAGCATGGAGGTTTGCCTCTGTGCACTGCACTGTAAGACAGGTAGCCTGTGTCAGCTGTATGTTGCAACAGAGATGTAATCATGATATCAGAATAAACTAATAACTGATTTGTTTTTCTTTTTACTTCATACATAGATTTAAAGGAAATTTACCTTAAGATGTAGTTACATATTTCCTGGGTATGGGAATGATTTTGACAAGGAGTCACATGAGGAATTGTCTTTTATTAAAAGTTAACAACATAAGAGATGTATGTTTGTGTGTTTCTATGTTATAGCTTATGGCCTCTTAATTGGAGAGTCAAATTCTGCCAGAATCAGCATGTCACACCACAGCTTTGCTCTTCTTTGTTCTTCTTTTTGTCTTCAGCCTTCACTCATTCTGATTCTTTCTCTCTCACAAATTCAGATAGCTTTATTGTCATGATAACAGAATTGTAACATATTCTTTTGCATACATTCAGACAGTCCAAAAACAAAAAAGCAGTGATTACTATTTAAGCAGTGGAGTTATATGCCCTCTCTCCCCCCTCGCTCTGCCCTCTTTCTTCCTGATCACGGTCTCCCTGGATCTTTCCCTTTTCTCCACAGATGGACCCCCTCAGCAGAGAATGGTCTGGAGCTGAATTACTGCCGTAACCCAGACGGGGATGGCATCGGCCCCTGGTGCTACACCACAGACCCAGAGCGGCGCTTTGAGACCTGCAACATCCCTCGTTGTGAGGACGGTATGTCCCACCCAGCATCACTGCTCCTCTGTCTGAACCAGGACTGGGTGCTTCTCGGTCTCAGAGTCATTCTCTTCACCTGTCTGAAACGTCATCCTCAATAGACACACAGAGAGGAGGCCAGCTGAATTGGAACTCAATCTGTCAGCTTGTTTTTCTGTTTTTTTTTTTTATTTACCCTTTATTTAACCAGGTGAATTAAGAAAAAAAATCTTATTTACAATGACATTCTTCCAAAAGGAAAAGGACAGGAGGTAGATATTAAAGTAAAACATGGAAAATAAGACATGACAGCAGGGCAAACAAAGAGAGCAAAAGGCAAAAATACAAAAAGCAGACAAAAAAACAAAGCAAGCCAACATGACAATAGAACATGATATAAAATAAAAGTGCCTCATGAGTTACATGGACAGCACAACATGCAGCATTAAGTACAAAAACCAATCAGGCCACAGCTAACAGTGTCAAAACAATATGAAAGGCAGTTAACGCAGTATAACAGGGAGCAGAGAGCACAGAGAGACACCGGATTGATTATTGGGCTGAGGAGCAGCTGCAGTTGTCTGAGATACTGCCTGTGATAGAGTCCTTGTAAGCAGATATGTGGATGAAACAGTCTTGTTTTAGAGCTCAGCAGCTCATTCAGACACAAGCCACAGCAAACTAGAACAAGTTAAATAATCACTGCTCTGCAAATCAAACCCCAGGCTTGAAAATGATCATCAATATAGTTAACTACTAATATCAATCTAAATCTCAAATGCCATCCTACAACAAGAATTGCACTTCAGGTTGTTCTTAGAGCACATACCAGTATGCTGAAATGATCCAAACCCAGTCCGAGACTGCAGCCATGCTGTTCGATGCCTTGATTTATCTCTTAATGGGCACCCAGCTGGGTCAGGGAGAAGGGAAAATCTCGGGAAATGTGTTCGATTCACTGCACACCTGTTTTCCATTTATATATGAAACATTTATTGTGTTTACAGCTAGAAACTTGATTTTTTTCCACCTAAAAAATATTTTTCCCCCTGGATAATCCCTGTACTAATTTCAGACTCCAAACAGATTTGCATCTTGAATCATAAGATAAATTGTAAAGTAAATTACTTAAGTGTTCAAAGAATAAATCTGAGTATCCTGTAAAATAGTAGTTAGATGAAATTACCGAAGCCGGCAATGATTTCAAATGTGTCTGTCCCACACTCTCTTCCTCAGCATCTTTCACCGGTTAAAAAACTATTCATATGCAGGAATAACCAACAAATACAGAGACAGTCACCTAGCACAGCAAATAGAACTAAGGTAGGAGGTCAGACTCAGTCCCATGTTGACACTTGTTGTCAAACATTGATCAAAGAGTGGTTTACTGTCTAGTTTTCAAATTTTGTCTCCTCCAGAATGTTGAGCCCGGTGCAGTGTATGACAGAGTAAAGGAACATGTACTGTATGCTTGGTGTTTGAGAGTTGACAGATATGCATTGTAACAGAGGGTTTGTCTCCTCTTTCTCCCTGTTACAGAGGTGTGTATAACCTGTAATGGAGAGGACTATCGGGGCCAGGTGGACCACACAGAGACAGGTCTTGAGTGCCAGCGCTGGGACCAGCAGTACCCCCACCAGCACATCTACCAGCCCGAGAAGTATGCTGTGCTCTTCCTATACCTCTGCTCTGCTGCTGTTACATCTGATTGCTCTTTCCATTCTACCATGAGAATGGTCATCACTGCTTACATCAGGGACACTCAGCTCCAGGAGCTAACAGCAGTAGTGTCCACCATCTGGTTTCACTAATTATTTTACCTCTTCGGTCCTGGAGGTGAGCTTATTAATTACATCAGGGGGTGTAGTGCATGGCTTGAGAAAACACCTGCAGATGTTTGGCCCTCAGATTCTGGACTTCAATAGGTCTGGTTTATATTAGCATTATTGAAAAATACTATGTCAGCATTTACTTTGTATAAGGGTGAGTGAATCTGTGGACTTGTGGATTGTGAACCGTGAATACTTTTCTTTTTGTAAGATACCCAGACAAGAGTTTGGATGATAACTACTGCCGGAACCCTGATGCCTCTCCAGTCCCCTGGTGTTACACTACCGACCCAGCGGTGGAGCGACAGAACTGCAAGATTCGCCAATGTGGTGAGTCCACAGTCAATGTCATCAACACCATCCAAAGACCACTTTCAAACAGTTATGCCGGAAGGTTGTGACCCGTTAGGGATAGCATGGAGGTAAAGACTGTTCTCAGACCTGCAGTATCTGTCTACTGGTGTTACACTGAGTTACCATTAGACCTTCTGGCCGACATGTCTATCTGAAATCTGTGATTTTGACATTGAAACCCCCACAGAGAAGGTTCCCCAGAGGCTTGCCCGTCACAGCTACACCACACACTGTTTCCGCGGCCGTGGGGAGGACTATCGAGGCAAAGTGAACGAGACCACCTCCGGCATCCCCTGCCAGCGCTGGGATGCCCAGCAACCTCACCAGCACCCCTTCTACCCAAAGACCTACGAGTGCAAGTGAGCCAGCTCCCTGGGGTGAGGGGCGAGAGGAGGCGGGAGGGACCGTCAGGGGGAGAGGAAGAGGGGGTGAGAGGGACCATCTGGGTGAGAAGTAGAGAGGGTCCGATGGTATCAAAGGAACCAGGGGGTGCCGTTAAGTGTTAACGAGCAGGTGAGGGGCAACATCCAATGTGATGAATCATTCACATAGATGGCTACAGTGAATCCAGCAGGATGATGGTAGACAGCAAGTTACTAATGGCATTTGCCATCTTACTCTCATTGAAAACAATGACATCGGGTCCGATGTCTACCATCTGTCACCCTGCATGCGAAGAGTTGGAGATGGTGCTCAGCAGGAGATGGCGAGGTGGTGAAAAACAGGTTCGAGTAGCTACGAGTAGATAGGGAGTGTTCAGAGTAACACAGTGAGGGTTAGGCCCAAGGAGTGAGGGCTGAAAGCTTATGGATATGAAAAAACCCGGGCAAAAAGGAAACGTCTCTCAACGCCCTTCAGAGCCATTTGGCAAACACTATTTTACTCTGTTCTATAGTCTATGATTTACATGTCCTCCGTCTTTGCTCTTTGGCAGGGGAAGGTAAGGGAATAAACAGTGAAGGATTATGGGAAAGAACGGGGGCTGAGGGACAGAGCTTCTGAACCTTCACACTCAGCATATCAAATCAGTATTGACTCTGAATATACTTATCTCTACTTTCATTTCAACAAATCTGTTCTAATGTGTAGTCCACTACTCACTGGAAGAACTCCCCTAGAATCACTTTTTTTGGTTCCAGGACATTAAACATTAACAAAGATGTCAGTTTGCTCAGCTCTGATAAGGCAATGCTCAGCAAACTCGCTCCAAACAGCGGCTGATGACCTTATGCTGAGTCTTTATCCCACCACAGGGTGTGGGTTTCTGACTACCGGTGACGAATTCTGGTCCAAATGAAATTTTATTATTCAGATTCATTCAGTTGTAATATTCTGTTAATAACCACCATGTGCTTTTCTTCATTTGTAGATTTACATCTATGTATTTAAGAGATGCTGGGATCCAGGGTCACTACTTGCTTGGTTTACATATGCTTCTATATTATATCTATCCTTATAACCATTTATACAGCTAGATTTTACTGAAGGAGTTTGGGTTGCATACCCTGCTCACGAGCAATGGGAATGTCCTATCTGAGAATGTAAACAGCAACCTCTGAGCTTCCAAATGTTTTAGTAGGTTTTACCAGCATTTCAAAGGAAGAAGAACTTAGCTGTGAACCTTAGAAAGCTTCTCAAAAATTTATCAAACGTAAGGCATGAAAATAGCTCCAAATAGTTGCAAACTGTGTCCATCTAAGTATAATCAGTCTGTAAACCACTATACGCTATTGATTTATTTTATCAACATGGGAATTGTAAATCCCCTAAACATGATGCGTTTTATTGACCCTAATCCAGGATTCAAGGCCTCAGGTACTCTCATGCTCCAGGGACATGATCATGATATTATCAGCTCAGCTGAATCTAATCCAGTTATCTGAGAAAACATCAGGGTCAGTGCTTTGGGGCAAAATGTACTTGCATGCTAGTCAAGCCAGTCATTTATTTCAGCTCCTGTCTTGCTCTCCCCCTAGGGGCCTGGAGGAGAATTACTGCCGTAACCCCGACGGCTCTGAGGCACCTTGGTGCTTCACGTCTGTGCCTGAGATGAGGACCGCCCTTTGCCTACAGATCAAGCGCTGCGCTGATGACATTGAGGCGGAAGGTATAGTGCCCCCTAGTGTCAGTCCTGATGTTGGCTACAGGAAATCAATTGACACTATCAGATCCCATATTAATCTGTACCACTAATACAATTGTTATCAATGTTATTGGGGGTCCACCTTGACTCACTAATGCAGGAGAAGCCAATTCATTAAGGGCTGAACAGCTGGTGTTTGTGTAGGGTTTTGTTTCCACCCATTATTCAGTCACAATTAACTAAGTAGCTTTGTACACCAACTAAGTAACTTTGTTCAGCAGTGTCTTTGTGTCCCCATGAAAATGTCTCACATAGAGACACAAAGACAGTGTTCATTTGTTAAACATGAACTTGTGAAGATATATACCCAAAAATTTCATTCCTTTCATTAATTTCATTCATGATTGGGCCAATTACAAAATTCAGATCAGATGCTGGCATGAAATTCAGAACCAGCTACAGCCCATGTTTTCCACTCCAGCCAATAGACCTTGTGGAAAGTGAAGAAAATGGTTGAGGGTGAAGATGAAATATAGATTTTGGTTTTCAGGTAATAAACATTTATGTATGTAACCTTGAATGAAGGAGTCTGCTTTGAATGAAAATGACTGCTTAGCTCCCACTATTTCAAGGCCTTATAATCGATCTGCGTGTGTCAACTCACTTTTCCCCTGCAAGACTGTTACCATGAAAACGGCAAAAACTACCGAGGTGTGGTTCGCAAGACTCGCAAGGGAATCATCTGCCAGAAATGGAGTGTTAACACACCTCACAGAACCAAGTAAGGGGTGGTGATGTCCTCTGACTTCATATTTGTCATCACGTTTTTATTTTTAACCAAAACCAATACAATATACAAATCACAAAGAGTACAAAATGACAGTGGCAGACTCCATTACCCTCCCCCGACCCCAGAGCTGTGGAAACCAGCATGAAAAATGCATTGATGTATGAGTATGAACATAAATGACCTACTCATGGTGAACTATAAGGCTTGTCAGCCTCAGGCGAGAGGGTAACTGTGGCCACTCTGTGTAAAAGCCACCAGAACCCATGAATTAGTGGGTAATGAAGGGTACGGCCCTGTGTGGCCACGCTCTAGCATGTCTGGCCATGGCTCAGTATGTCTGGCTCCCTCGCATCATCAGCATGCCTGTGACAGCACTTTCATTGGCAGTAACGTCACTGAGGCTGACCAACAGATGTGCATGTGTTGTAGTTCATCCACCCAGCAAACCAGCGATACACAGCGGAGCATCGCACTAACGTACTTCTCATCAAGGATGGGCAATTGCAGATCACAGAGCACCATAGATATCGTGACAGGACATGTTGTGTTGACACAGCAGTGGTCATGAGTCTTTGACATGTTAGCGTGCTCAGTGGCGTGTCAGCGTAGCCAACCCCAATTGGTATTGCCACGTCAGACCCTACTCTCCCATATGCAGTGGTGTCAATCAGGGCTTTTGTGTGGTTACTTTCTCAGGATAAACCCCACAACCTACCCTGACGCCAATCTTACCGAGAACTACTGCCGCAACCCAGATGGAGACCAGCACGGGCCCTGGTGCTACACCACTGACCCAAAGACCGAGTTTGACTACTGTGCCATTAAACAGTGTGGTAAGAACCCTTCTCCCTCCCTCCATAGCAGCCTCCCTATCACATGTGCTGTCTGTTCTGGCGCCCCCTAGTGATGGAATGAGCTTCCCACAGCAGTCAGAACAGCAGGTGCACAGGCCAACTTCAGCACAGCCTGAGGACCACCCTCAGACCACATCTCAGCTCCTGTTAGCTGTGGGGTTATACGCTTATTTCTGTAGAACTCATTTGGTTTTTGTTTTTTTTTTACGTAGTTGAGTTTTAATTTATCTGTCACTAAATTGTGTTTTTAGGGCTACTATTGCACATGTTCACTTTTTAAATTTATTTTTTAATTTAATTTTCTTGACACATTAATCAACAGGTTCTCTGCTGAATCCTATATTTTACACATTTCTGGTCCCTGGGTCTATATTTCCCTCCTCAAGGATATTTTTGTATTTCCACCCCAATCCATATACCTTTCTTGGCACTGTTATTTGTTACCTCTAAGAGTGTCTCTGGGTAAGAGTGTCAGCTAAATTCTTGTGATGTATTGACATCATAACATGGCATAAAATCTCTCATCAGAATGTAATCTACTAATCGTAATATTATGTATTATTTGAGATTTTTTCCAACTTCTCTTTCCTCAACAGCTGGGGAAAGGATCTCCATCATTGAGCCGATAAGTGAGTGTGAATGCATTCTCCTCCTCAAAGCAACACATGAAATCTGGTTCTTTGTTGTGATTCTGCACTTTGGCATGACAAGACCAGAGCATATAGCTGCAACAGAGAAAATGTCCTGAAAAAAATATTTTTGTTATATCTGTGTCCATTCGGGGCCGTCTGTGTGAGTGTTTCCTTTGACAATCAAACTAGTTGATTGCCATTGAGAGAAATCTACTACTGAGAAAGAGCTGAATTATCAGTCCTCACTGTGTGTTTGTGTGTGTGTGTGTATGTCTGTGCACACGTGTGTGTGCGTCTGTGCGTGTGTGTGCGTATGTTTTTTTGCATGCCTGTGTGTGTGCGTGCGTGCATGTATGTGTGTGTGTGTGCATGCGTGTGTGTGTGTGTGTGTGTTATGCACACACAGAGGAGGTGGAGTTTAATAAGTGTGGGAAGAGAGAGGATCGCATGAGCAGCTCTCGGCTTCGCATCGTGGGGGGGACCCCAGGAAACTCCCCCTGGACTGTCAGTCTCCGAGACCGGTCAGTTAACAGGGAGCTCCACCACACATGTCTACTAATGGATTTTTTACCTTTAGCATTATTAAAAAATACAAAGTCCTTTTTTATTTTAATTCATACAGAGACATTTTGTCATTAGTTGCATAATTTCAATGTTTTATGGTTCTGCAACGAATTAAAATGAATCACAACATCATATGGCACATACTGTCACAATCAAAACATTTTTTCTTCTCATGTCCTTCTCTGGAGTGTTTTGGGATAAAAATCTTATAAATGCAATGAATGGAAATGTTGTATCTGTCACTTTCTCTGCTGTTTTGTCTTTTTTATGTAGCAGAGGAAATCATTTCTGCGGGGGATCCCTGATCAACTCCAACTGGGTGATCAGCACCAAGCAGTGCTTCTCTTCCTGGTAAAAGTGTCGTCGTGGTACACAGCCGAGCTCTGAGACAGATCCTCACGCGTTCTCTGGGCTTTTGTGTCATACAGATGTGTACACAGAAGAAAGTGCTACAGAGATCCCAGGCATACAGAATACAGAGTAT
>JAFBMS010002879.1:0-23384 GCA_019788955.1 Albula glossodonta
GCTGGGTCGCTATGCTGTAACTTAAATGCTGTACCAATAATGAGCTTTGTTCTTAGGTTATTTAATTATTTTCTAAGCTTTACGTCTCATCGCAAAGTAAATAAATTATGCCTATCATTTTGGCAGCTTAAGATAATTTTGTTGGCGGTTCGGGTGTGACAGGGATAGTGTAACCCCGTAACTGAATTACCTCTTGCCTGCAATCGCTTCTAACGTGATAAATTCTTTCATTTGTGTAAGCAAATTTCGTTTGGTAAATACTAAACACATTTCCATTTTCAAATGCAATCAAGGCTTCCTATATACCGGGGAAGAGGCTGTAGAGCAGGGAATAGAACCGGAAGGTGCTTACCTGCGGCGTACGGGCTGCTCTGGTGGTCTCGCAGGGTTCCTAGGCTGCAGGAGCCCGGGGTGAGAGAGGGACACCCGGAGGTGGCCCCAAACGTGGTCCTTATCGGATTGTACTGAAACCCACTGGCTTGGCTGCACGAGCTGAAGTCCGCATAGGCTGATGCCAAGCTCGAGGTGTCCATCCCGGCCATACATGACTCGTAGGCAGAGGAATTTAGGTAAGAATATTCCATTTTATACATTTGAAAAGGCTCAGTGGATTAAAAAAACGCGAGACTCAAAATAATAGATGTAATTCAAGGTGGATGCAAAACAGGAGGAAGAAAATAAATGGAAAAAACAGTTGGGGAGAAATAGCTGTTGATGATTATACTTGCTTTTTTTTTTTGTTCGAAGGAAGCTAGACTGTGGGTAGATGTGCACTGCTCGAAGCCTGCTTCAAAACTGGCCTCCTTTATAGAAGCAGAGCCTTGTTTTATGAAAAGCCTCCTATGAGCCGCCTAGCCCGAGGTCTCTAGAGCATAGAGTCTTCATAATAAACTTGGCTCTTTCTACTTGGACAATAGCAAAGCGGTTGGTCTTATTGCTGGCGCTTTTACATGACAATAACTCATCAGGCTATTGGGCTGGCACTGGGGGACCAAGCTGTCTAACCTCCCCTATCATTGATTCTCTGTATCTCTAATTAGAATTTAATACCCCGCCATTACGCATCGAGTCTCTCCATCCTCTCCTCTAACCATCTCCTTGCCCTTTAATTCAATCACACCACTTGGAAATAATGAAAGTTGGGTGACGATTCTCCCTGATCCAATTTTCTCCAAGCTTTTAAGCCTTTTAACTGATCATATACCTTGGGCACACATTTTTAGACCGTATTTCCCCCCTCTTTTCCTCTCCTCTTTTTTGCCGTGCTTTTTTGGCCGGAGATGCAGGGGGCTCTGGTGTCCCTCCGTGGCTTCCTTGTAAGAGTGTTACACGCTCAATTTAACAACAAGCCGGCCCCCCGGAGCGCATGAAATGTCTGAAAGACACGGACAGTGAAGAGATGGAGACTGGTTAAAACAGTATTGGATGTGGGCTCTCTGTTTCTTTTCTTTTGACTCTGTACAAAGAGCAGTCATTTCTGCAACACCTGGCTGAGTAAATAATGACAATAATAATAATAATAATCATAATAATAATAATCAAAATAATAATAATAATAATAATAACAATAATAATGTCATCAGTACTTGTTTTACTTATTATTATGATCTTGTTGTTGTTGTAAATAATAACAATAGTAATATTCATACTAACGGGCGCCTGTTATTTATTATTGTTGTTGTTCTTATTGCTTTTTTATTCCCTCTTCTCTGTTTCACTCCATTCTCCTTACTGTATATAATCTCTGGCCAAAACGAAAAAAAAATCTGAATTATAAAAGAGTAGTAATTATACATTGCTACATAATACAATACATTTTCTACAAAACGTACTAATATATTAATTTGGATTAAACAATCGCATATATAGTGTTGGTAATACTGGAATAATAAAGTACCTAGCGTTGGAGGAAAAGTTGTGTTTGTTTCCTCTAAGAATTAGATCCTATTTGCATATGGTGAGCGTTCCATAAACAAATTGGGAATATTTTATATGATCTCAAAGCGCACGTAATTAGTTTTATTACATTCATTATTCCGTTATATGCCCAGTAACAACTCAGTAATTAAAGTAACAAACTCGTAAAGTCATCATTGGTGCGGTTAAGCCCGCAGTATTAGTCGAGCTAAGTGGCTAATTTTGTTACAGTAACACGGCGATCTTTTGTTTGTGTTGTCCCCGCTATCAATAGACTTTCCTATGATTCAATTCAAACAAGGATTTATTTCAAACAGTCTTATTTCACGTGGCATTGCCCTTTCTGTTGTTCGAGCACGTTTAAAAAGGTGGAACACAGTCCATAAAACTATTTATCCACCCTTGTGACATTTATCTAACAAAAAAAAGCAATACAATGGAGATTGTACCTTTCTTCTTGCCAGTCTCGAACGAGGCTGTGTTCATAGCGGGATTTGGTTGAGATCATTTTTATGTTTCCTGATGGCTTTATTGCTTCTCCTGTTTTACACAACTGATTTGATAGACCGAGAAATGTCAGTTATTTGTAACGCTTTTTTTCCACAGCATCAATGAAAATAAATGTTCACCCTGTGACAGTGAAAAATAAATTGCCATGACTTAACGACTTGTTTCCCGGTCTCCAGGCACAGATACAAAGAGGCCCGCGAAAACATGTGTTGTCGGTACCTTAAACTTATAGAAGCGACAAGACGGATGTGAATTCAAAGGCTGTTATTCAAGGTATTTATCCTCACGCTTATCTATGAAAATTAATAATTGGCTTGGGTCAAACAGTCAAAATCCACAACCGAAATATCAACGAATAAGAGAACAGAATAACTCTGTGTTAGACACCATTCCATGGGTTTATTTAGTGTTGATAAGAATGTTTAGCCATTTCAAAGTTTAGACCGAACAGTACTGTGTTAACGATGGATTATATTTCACTTGCTGAAATTGGTTTTTATTGAATTAATCATTTCAATTAGTAGCTGTATTTAAATAAACGGTAGCTGGTTTTCCGTATTGCTAAGGCGTTCCTTTCCTCTTTTATTCCTTTTCTTCCATGTTTGTTTCGTCTTGAAAGAAAGATAAATGACAAGAAAAGTTTATTCTTGCTTGACACACCCCAAACCCCCTTTTATGTTAATGTTTTTCTTTCTACACGCGAGCCCAGGCTAAAAGTTGTACCAAATGGTTAATCTGATTATTGAAACCAAAGACCAACTGCCTCTCTGACTTCCCTACACGCGTCTGGCAAGGAAAAAAGAAGCCATCGCTAAGAATTAATCTAATAAAATGCACAAAGCACGAAGAAACCCCTTCTGATATTTTGCTGAGGCAAATATAATTATATCTTTACCCTCCGTTCTTTCTCATTCAAACGGCCCTGTTGTGTGCTTCTCGAGGTCTATAATCCACCAGCCATGGTAACGCCCTCCTTTTTATAGTTTCAACATCTTTATTTATGCTAGCAAACGGTTTAAGAAGCTGTCGGTCGGAATAAAACATTAGAAGAACGGCGGTGTTCCTATACGGACATTGACCATGATTCAATTAGATTTAAACATCCCCCTGCACGCTTATCGGACTATTTTGTCATTATATTTATCTGTAATTTCCTTTCCGTAAACCTTAATTTCTAATATGTTTTGATGTAGGCCCATTTTAGGCCTAGCATTGACCAAACCATGGAATCATGTTTAAAATATTGTAGCATATAACAGGCGTCATTCACAACATTATAAAATGTGAAAATCAAAGCTTGACTGTTTTCTTTGCAAATACCTGAAATGAATAGTAAAACGTGTTTACAAAGGGAAAACAGAGAACAATAGTTACAATAAAACTTAAGATGTAAAAAAATGCGATGCAAATAAATAAAAATTAAATTAAATTTAGCTCATTCAAATATTCACGTGTAAAATCCTTCCAAAATACTAACTTTGTGCAAGATAGGTAAGAGAAGCTGATGTTTATGAAAACCGAAAGGGACGTATCTCTCTTTAGAATGTGCTAAATAGTGACTGTGAGCGGGAGGAATGTGGCTAGGCAATAGAAAAAAAAACCACACAAACAAAATCCCATTGTATTGATGGCATCAATGCACAAAGAGGGGAAAAAAGGGAAAGAGAGACAAAGCGAGAAAATTGCTGTCAGGTTAAACATAACGTCTTACTTTGACTGAGGACTTGTTCCCGAGGCTAAACAATAATAATTTTGGGAGGGGGTGTGAGCGAGGTGCAATCACAGCGCACATGGGAATATAAAAATAAATAAAATATCAGGCATCAAAAATTCCTTGGGGCCTGTTCTTGCTTTTATTGGTTGATTTCTCAATTTAATGTCCACATTTCCAGCGCCGCTTAAAATGCAATCAGTAAAACAAGCTGTATTACGAGGACGCAGAGGAAGATCGTGCTGAGGAGAGAATTTCAGTCTCTCCAAAAATGAAAGTGACTCTCAATTTTGTCATTTGAATGAATTCGCTAGTTAGGCATTCCTGATATTTTCTGTCACTACAGACCATTTTTTTTTTCGTTTACCGGTTAGCTTTCATTTGCCCACTGATAATGTACGTTATGTTTGCAGAGTAAAATAAGACGGATGACAATGTATTTTTCTCACTCATTATCAATTTGTTTGCAATAATTCGAACGACTTGAACCCGGAAGAGAAGATAACTGAAAAGGTCTCGTGATACGTCAGGAACACAAATACACTTCAGGTTATTTAAAAAGAGAAACACGCCTTCTAACGCTGTGTAAACTCTCTTACAGCTTCCTTCTGAGGAAATATTCGTATTTTGGGAGCTAGTTATCACATAAGATAAAGACATCAATCATTAAGGTCAATATTGTATGCACGTGGAACTCAACATGCCTCCAGAAAACTTAATTTTTAGAAGTTGTCGCAGTCTCTCCTGTCGAGCTTCTTACGGGGAAGCATCTGCTAGAGGTCGGAAAACAGGGTGTTTGAGGAGACGCACAGATGTAAAGTGACATCTGCCCCAGAAGAAGATGAGGGGGAAGGAAAATTGAATTAGTGTAAACCCTTTCCCTTCTTAGTGAAATCCGCAAACAGCCGGGAAACAGCAAGAAATAAAACAAAATATAATTCAATGTTCTACAATTTAAATAATGTGATATGTTAAACAACATCGGCAATAATGGCAGATTCATGATTGAGGTAAAAATTTTAATAATAATAAGAAGAAGAAGGAGAAGAAAGTACTTATTCATACGATATACGTTTACTATGATTATTATTATTGTTATTATAATTATTATTAGTAGTAGCACTACTACTATGGAAGTTTATAATATAATACTGCGTATCTTACTAATGACACCCTCAAGACTAATGACACATTGATACCCTATTATTAAATTCTTGCACGATTGTAAATGGGCTTATTCCACAATTTGACCTATTGTAGAGTCGCAGGTGAAATGTAAAATAAGTATATATATATATATATATATATATATATATATATATATATATATATATATATATAAATGTTATTTCATATTGCTACCGATGGAGTCATAACAGTCTCCAAGAGCAGCATACCGCCCTATTCTACCTTGTATAAAATGGACTTGGTGATGACGATGATTTGTTGAAGTTATAATCAAGTTTTTTTTTTTCTTTCTTAAGATCTCAATGAATACCTGCAACCTTCTCAACGAGTACGTACCGTAAAACTGTTGTCCAGGCAAAAAAAAAAAAAAGTGTAGTTAGCCTATTTACCTCTGTAACACCTGCCAAGTCGTGTCGACTGAAGGAATGCTGGACTCTTGAAGGTTTGCGCGCAGTCATAGCCTTACGTCAGTACCTCCCAAGTGACCACGAGGTTAGGCACAGAGAGCAAGATTAACATAATAATCCCATTCCCGAGGATAAAATTAGCAAACATATTACTCTGAAAAGCAAGTCCGCAACTGGCAGGCTGCCTCGCTTTGAATCAATTACTAAATTACTTCAAGCTCTAAGTCGACATTAACAGAAAAATGCCATCGACCGGTCTGAAATAAGATAAAAAAAATTACCATCATTAAATCTCTCGCCAGTATTCGCGAATCTGATTCATAAAATTGTCCAAAATAAAACAGAATTAATTTCTCAACGGAGTCTCCTGTCATCGTTCCATCTCCTGCATCGATGATGTGATGCTATCGTTACCATTAGAAAGGAACGAGTAATATTATTGAGGCGTGTTTTCTATTTGGAAAAAAAAACCCCTATACACATACATATACATAAGCGTAGGATATGGTCCTTATTTAATTACTAAATAAAAATGTATGATTTAACATAGGCAATCGTTACTGTGTTAAAGCAACTGTGTTTTTAGCTATATTAATACTGCATATGCGTAAATGCGTTCCAACTCTTGTATCCAAGTTTGGCGGCGTTGCTGGTGCCAGTGGGGGTGGGGGCGAGTGGGCAGGTTTTATTTAGCGTTCCGGTATGATTTTCCGCATCAGTAATTGACAATTATTAGCTGTAGTCTCATATATCAGCTGCTTGGTTGTTATTGCGACTGGACTGAATAGCTGTTGGGGATGTCAGGGTCAGTGTCATTAGCAGATACCCCCGTCTCTGCGCTTTAAAATGCTCGGCGCCCGAGGCTATGAAGGCCTGCGGGACCCGAAGGCGTGTATCGCTGTGTATTTAGGACTCACGGACGTCCAGAGCTAGACTACCCCGCATGCACTGCCAAAATACAGCAAGCTTTGTGTTTATGTCTGTGTGGAGGTTCACCGGAATTAAACGATTAAGGACCATCTTGACAGATTGGGGCGTCGCACATCATGATTGAGCGGTTTTTAATGTAAATTGCCACCTTTGTAACCCGCGAACGGGTGCTGGAGTCATGCATCGTTTTCTAAACAAAAATAAAATCATAAATATGAATTATCATCGATCATAAAACAGTGAGGTAACGTGTCAATGAAAAGTATGAATAGTTTTAATGCGTATTATCATTATAATAACTATATTAATGATTACTCATGCCTGCCAGATCTCGATTGACCCCAGGTGCTCACTTTCATAATTTTAGATTACATACATGGGTGTCGTTTTACTCTGGATTTATTTTAGTCTATACTCGTCTATTACTCTTAGGGAAGCGTTCGTAGCTGTATTGTATCACCATCTTCAATACGAAATTCTGTAAACAACCATATAATGATTGTTTGGTTTCTACTTGGGTTTCTTGGATTATGTGACTCAAATTGAAAAGTTGTCACCTGAGGTTAGAGGGCCTTCTGGCTTTAATTCGTAATTGTCACTAATTTGGCTACTATCACGTATCCAATCCCAAGTGCGAACGTCAGTGCCTTCTCTCAGCTATTGAATATCAGCTGGAAATGCCTGCAAATACACATGAAACACGTTTTTTTTTTAATTAAGAAGTTACACTAGGCCAATTCCCGTGCACGTGCACCTGTCCTCTGTCGTTAGTTCAGACCATGTCGGTGAAGCAGTGAAAAAAGTTGAGTGCTCAGTAAGTACTGTACTCGTCCCTGTAGAATTATTAGATTAAAAGACTATACTACGAATCTATATGTCAAGTTAAATGCATGCATTTCTGTATTATAAATAAAATGAAATGCAGTAAGTTATTACATTATTTTTATTGTGTAACTGGCGAATACACCTATAATGCAATACACAGAGACTATATGGAACAAGTCAGTACTGTAATTGTGGACGACCATCACTCTGGATAAGAAACCACTGGCGAACAATTGTTGCCAAGTGCACTGGATTATTTTAAATTTTGACCTTCACGGGCACTTCTTAAAGGGGCTAAAATGATCTTGAGGTACAAGTTATACACGTTTGTGAAACTGTAACCTGAAACATCTCCTCTTGATCTTAAGGCAGGGAACACATATTTTTTTTTTCTAATTTACCATTTTATTAGTATCATTGTGATATACTTTCTTTTTACAATTTGTAGAAATGCAAAGCATTCTATGACACTTCATACTGACGTCATATGCCGTTTTCTGGAAAATATCTCAGCTTGTGAAAATGTATATTTTCAAACTTTTTGAAAAATTCAGTTTGACAAACAGGATGCAATTTGTCCCATTCATGACACAAACATGAGTCCACATCTTACTGGTCTAATATTTGCTTTCCTCTGAGTCAGCGTAAAGCTTCCCGTCCTGCAAAACACTGGACGTTGCGGAGGTCGAAAGTGCGCACGCAACCCAACTCCGAAGAGTCAGCTCTGTGGCACGTTCTGAGTTGTGACATCGGAAAGAATGGCCCGTCTTTTCCCGGCTCCAGAGCCACAATAAATCAAATGTGCGCAATGTCATAAGCCCGGACAGATTCATTTATCTTGCCCCGCATTCATTTGTTTCAATTGGTCCATTATCAAACTCTTGCATGAGTCAGAACGCAAGGACCGCAGCGAAGGGGCATTTGAACCCATTAATGAGCCGGGCGCTTCTGAAGGCCCAGGACGGTTCCTGTAGCCTGCAGCTTTGGCCCACCCCTTAGCGGCGACGGATTAATCTCACCACGTTTGTGTTGCCTTTGGCTGTCAGGTCAAAAACTTTTTTGTTATTGTTTTTTAAACTACGGGAAGAAAAAAAAAGCTGGCTTGCTTGTTGATGCGTGTGCAGTTTTTACCGAGGCCCCAATCGGGTAAGCTAAAATTAAACAAATGCCCGTCTGTTCCTCGCCATGTGTAAATGTGATAAGGGTACTCACGAGACTCGGTTGCTGTCGGCAGGTGAGCGTAAACAGGCTCTACAATTTAGACTTCACCTTGGGATTGTGTTACTCTGGCAACAGTGCCTCGCTCCCAATCAAAGCTGTGCAAGGGCCATCTCTCTGTTTTCTTCACAGGCAGAGGAGCTTGGATACCCTGCTACTGACTGTCAGCATACTACTCAATGCAACATTAGAGGGTCAAATTAATTCAAAATCAAGTTGTTTGCTATAAGGTGTAAGCGCTGCATAGTAACCATATTCTACATTATGAGGGGAAAGTCCTGCATTGTAACGGTATTCCGTATTATGAGGGGAAAGTCCTGCATTTTAGCAGCATTCTATCTTATGAAGGAAAAGTCCAGTTTTGTAACAGTATTCTAAATTATGAGGTAAAAGTGCTGCATTATTAAGTTTTCTGTCTTATGAAGGAACAGTGAATCTTTGTATTCATTACTGCTTTGCATGGATAGGCAAACCAAATAAATTCTTGCACCGATCAATTTGCACTTTTTTCAGCCTCTTGGCTGGCCTCTTTCAGCTGTATAGTCAATAATGTCTAATAATTTCCCAAATAGATACAGACTAGTTAACAAAGGAATTACATTGTATCAATGTAATCCCATTAATTTTCATTTTCATTTCTCATTAAAAATTAAAACACAGCTCTCATCTCTAAAATGCGCCTTTCTCCCTTCTGCATCCCTTTTGTGAAACTGCAAATACCATGATTGTTTTCCAGACATTCCGTTTTCATGTATGTCACAGGTGAAATGAATTTTTTCACATGTGAAAACAAAAATGGTGCAAGTTATGTCATATGTTTGCATATAAACATAAATATGTCTGTTCAGATGTGGCACTGCGTGTTGAAATGTGATACATTCAAGCTTCATGTGTTAATATAATGTGAAATATCCAAAAACAAAGTGTCTAAGAAGTAATATTATCACATATTTGAAAGTGACAAGGCGCACAAATAATTCAAGAGCTGTATACCTCAGATACTGTTCATTATCGTACAGTTAATAATACCTAAGCTACATATTTATAAATAAATGGTTGGACTGAAACATCGATTTCTTTTGCCAGCCTACAACAGACTAGCTATTTGCAGTATTTTAATTCCAAAAATCCCACAATCCATTCCTCCCTAACCCACATTGAGGCAAAAAGACTGACAACCTGCAGAGAAGTTAAAGCAACTGCTATTCAGATCTGTCCCTGCAAAGACAGATGAATCTTAAGTGTAGTACTATGTTTCATGCAATAAAAGGAAATGGATTTCTGAATATAGGTGGGATAGAAGTCATGCTGCGAATCTCTGCTTCCAGTTTTCAGCTGAAAAGACAAGATTGCTGGAATTGCACCTAGCCGTTATTTCCGTCCTAGCACAGAGGTGGAACATTTTAATGTCTCACCCTCCCGAATAAAGAATGTGTCACGCTATTTTGATATGGGAACAGTTAATGCATGTTTTTTCAAAGCAATAAATGAATTTACACTCCTGAAGTGATTCTTTTAAATTGAAAGAAACTATTGAGTAAATATCAGGAAGGTGAAATTATTAGAGGTTTGTGTCTAAAAGAGACTGTCCTAATATCACACACACACACACACACACACACACACACACACACACACACACACACACACACATATGTGGCTTACGGGTGTCCTACACAATACTCAGAGTATGGATATTTTCCACATTTAAACCAACCTAGTAAACCCACATTGCATTTGTATGTAGCAAATCCAAATAATATAACTTTGATAAACCCATGTCTGGGGGTATGTTCTGTGGAACAGCTTCCTCACAGGTATTCCTGAAACGGATTATCCGGTGGTTCCCCCTGTGTCTCTTTTACTGCAATCTAAGCAAATATCAGCTTTTACAGCATAACTTCCTATGGTTTCAAAAACGCTGCCCGTATGTGTTTGTTTATTACGTTGCCCTCTGGGAGATGAAGTTCTCAGCACAGCTGACAATAATGACAACAATAACAAGAGTGATATATAGCATTAGCAATATTGCGTCTCGGTCACCATAAGAATACATATAGGGCTAATATCTTGTGTCCCCATTTCCCGCTAACTTGGATCCCGTATAATGTGTTGTGTGATATTTCTAATGCAATTATTTGTGTTTTTTTTTTTCTTTCGCGCTTGAATCCAGCTGAAATGTGGGCGTTTTGCCACGTGGGGCAGATTGATGTCATAGTCTAGGCGCACTGACCTTTGTTGTAAGACCCATGGCAGACATCACAAACTCTCACATCAATTTGGCGCAATTGGATGTGGCATCTCGCGGCTAACTCGATTTGCGGAGAGAGGCGCACCTGGCCCTGCCTCCCCTCCCCACGGATTGGCCGAGGGGGAGCCGCGGGCCCTCTCTCTCTCTCTCTCTCTTTCTCTCTCTCTCTCTCTCTCTACAGATGTCTCCGTCTGCCACGGTGCTCATGTGTCTTCCAAGGTCTGGGCACGACGGCTCCAAACACCAGAGTGAAACCCATTAAGCCCAGAGATAATCAAATTACCCAATGTACAGAGGAAGTGAGTTTAAAAATGCAGAAGGGAAAAAGGAGGGTAAAAAAAGTTGAAGATGCATTTTGTGTTGTTAATTCTGTTGTGTGCGTGAGTGCAAGCATGCGTGCGTGCGTACATTTGTGTGTGTGTGTGTGTGTGTGTGTGTGTGTGCAAGCACTGTGCCTATTCCTGAGTGTGTATATCTAAGTGTGTGTGGTTGACTGCATTTGTCTGTGTGTGTCAGTGTGTGTGTGTGCATGCATGTGTCTGTGTGTCTGTGTGTGTGTGTGTGTGTGTTTGTGTGTGTGTGCGCGCATGCACGTGTCCGTCCATCCGTGTGTGTGTATGTGTGTGTAATAATTCTATTTGGTAATGTGAAGTAGATAAGCTGTCAGAGATGAAAAATAAGCAGGTTTCCTAACATTAGGTAATGAGTGGAGCTGAGGTGCATGCTGGGAAGGGAGCGCGGAGCAGAGGCAGAAGGGCAACAGGGCCTCTTGTCTCTTTGAGCCTTGCGTTGATGTGTAATCTGGGAATCTGAAAGGCTCATCTTCTTTGTTATCGTCTCTTATAATTCATTTATTGCGCTCAGTAATTAAAGGAGATGATTCTGAAATCCAGGTACGGTCAAGCGCAAAGGAGCCTGGTGTCTCTGTTTGGATCCGTGAGTCAACTCTGCTTTCAGATGTGCACATGTGTACGTGTGTGTACATGGAGAAAGGCAACTTCTTATCACTTATTACCGAAAGACGCACAGCGGTCAACAAAGCAAAATGCATTAGAAGGCTGCGATTCCATCAATATTTTTCCTAAATTTTAGCTCACGATTAAAAGCAAGTGGTCATTTTTATCTTCACCAACACAGTTTGGTGAGTTCAGAGATCACGAAAATGAACTCGACAAACTGTTCTTGTAGAGAAAAAGCGTAACACTCATCCAGTCGTGAGTAAAAGATCAAATGTTGATTAAATCCCGGTCAAAGTTTCAATTCATATTGCAGAGATTCTGCTTCATGCTAATGGTTCATGGGTTTATTGCTCTTGATCTTACCACCCTGTTTAACAGTTACCCTGTTAAAATATAAAGCCTTATTTCAGCTTTGCTAGAACATGAGAGGTTGGAAGACACCCCTCTTTGAAAGTTATTTTTGAAAAAAAAAAAAAAAAAAAATTAAAATCCTGCGTGACATTACTGCTCTTTACACACTTCTCTGCTTCTGTGTGTGTGACTTTCTTGGAGAAGGAAACCATATCACAACCCACCTGAGGTGAAACACACTTCCAAAATATACATCTTGCCAAGCTATAGCAAGATGGAGAAGGACTATTGCCATTAAGTAATAGACATTCTCTTCTTCTTCTCCAAGCCACCCCATTCTCCCCTCTCTCTCTCTCTGTCCCTCCCTTTTGCTTCCTCTCTCTCTCTGTCCCTCTCTTTTGCTCTCTCTCTCTCTCCCTCTCTCTCTCTCTGTCCCTCTCTTTTGCTCTCTCTGTTTCTCGCTCCCTGTCTCTCTCTTTCTTGCTGTCCCTCTCTCTCCCTCTCTCTCTCTCTTTCTTTCTCCCTCTCCCTCTCTCTCTCTCTCTGTCCACACAGTGAGTGACCCCTCATTGCCCAGTGTCACCCATTCCCAGTGGCCAGCCTGACTCAGTGACCCCCCAAACACTGGGGCTCCACTATGCACACAGCCTTGTGTCCCTGACCCCACAGTGTCCCCCATTATAAGCTAGTCAGAAAGCTTTTAGGCCCCGCTAACGCTGAAAGATTGATGGCGCAAATGGTGGACGAGAGGGAAGAGCAGGTGGTTAAAAAGTAAATGTACTTCTTAATGGCTCACGAGGAATGTAATTGAATAATTATGAAAAGTGACTCCAGTGGATGGATGGCCTTCCCAAGCTGCACCTGTATGCCACAGCCATCCAAACAGGTGATTTTTACTCTTTCTCTCTGTCTCTCTCTCTCACGGACATCACTTGTCATTTAACCTTAACCAAATGGCGGAAGTGTTCATGTACTTGTGAGAAGAAGGTGGTATATGATGAAAAAAATGTCTTTTCTCCATCAATTCTTACATAAATGGTAAATACAGAGAAAAACAATTGAATTGTGGTTTTGTTTGTAATGTACCTTTTCAATAATAAGCTATTAAATTTACGAGAGGAAATGTGCGAACACTACAGCAAGAGTAGAAGCAAGTATGATTATGTTCAACAGTTCAACTAGTAAAGAAAAACTGTAAACTGTAAAATCATGCAAATGTATCAATAAAGACCAAATACGCATGAAATTTGCTGTCTTGAGCTAAATTATCCAACAGTTACAATTTTATATCATTCATACAAAACATAGAGTTAACTTGGTTTCAGAAATGAACAAAAACGCTTCATAATTTGGTAATGCTAGCAGCGATGTTAGTCTTCATTCAAAATGCATGTTGTCTTAAGCTAGATTTACGCTATTGCTGTGTAGTATACCATCAGGTTGTAAGATTTAAAACAATTAGTTTTTTTGTTTGGATCAAGAGCATATAGAGACTGCTGAAATAAACTGTGATTTCTGTGGAATGGTTAGGGCTAGCTGAGAAATTTTCTTTTTCAAACAGCATGTAAAGATGATACCTTGTGGAAATACAGATTTATTCATTGGTATGCTGGACAGAAGTGGCTGTTACCCATGTACTCTGAGAGGCAGGCCATTTCATAAGGCACATCTACGTAACTGTGATTTGGCCCCATTGCTGTTCTCAGAAAAACCTGAATTCATTGGGGTTTGGGCTTAACATGGTGTCAAAAATGCTGGACATGGCGGCTGACCCAGTTTGAACCTGTTACCTCCCTCCAAATATTTCTTGGACCATTTCAGAAAGCGGAATTCACATAAAGTCTCAAGATAATACAGACAGCAGGTACAGAATTTCTGGACAATTATTCAATGCTAATTTCAAATAAGACATAGCAGTTGTTAGCTGTTTTATGCCATCATATTTTCAGCATAGCATTAGCAATCAGCTGCCCCTATCTCACATGTTCACACCACATTAAATTTGACCCCCTACACTACAGAATGTGGTACCCATGCTCTTTATTAAAAGACTACGAAGCTTGCACAGCAAGTGAACCAACATTCCAGCTAAATGGAGATCTAGGTAGAAACTGTCCAGGACAGACCTTTTCAGAAGTGCTATGACAAGAGCAGCAGTCCATTCTCGCACTGTTTCAGACAATTCAACAGCAGTAATTTATTTCAGAGTTCGTTTCAGTTTTGCATTTTGCATACATGGGGAGACATAAATCTTAGAAGTGCAATTGGGAGTCTGAATTCTAATGCTGTCCTTTTTAGGTAAAGAAGCCCAAAAACATATCACATGATACTTTATTTGTAAGGGCAACGATTAGCACTCTGAGGTGGGCTTACAATTTTGTCAATAATACCGTTAGAGAACTTTGGGGTTGTGATGTTTTTAAGATATTGATAGGGAGCAGTTGTACAACAAATACACTTCCTTTGTTCGGATAGATTTCCTTTATTTTGGCACAATAAATATGAGTATTGCAAAGCAGAAGCCATCTCTTACGTCAGTGTTTTTTAAAAGGGGCACTTAAGCTCTCGGTGGTGGATGGACAGTTTGACATTAAACTGTGATGACAGCTTTTTGAATATGGAGTGGGATATTGACAACTGTTTTGCAAATTTTGTTTGTTTATGCTTTTATTTTCCATTTCTTTTTGAAAGGATGTTGGTTAATATTCTGCTTTTGTTTTTCTTGGGCTCCTGCCCAAGACAGTCCTGCTGGGATTTAAGTCTGTGCGCATATTTATTTTGAAAAAGTATGTAAAATAACTTTTGACTTGCACTTTGTAAAAACTTCTGCTTGAAAGGAAACCAAAGGCGCTGCACTGCCATGAACAGGGCGGGGCCTGAAAGGCAGGCTAGCTATTTTTGTTTGTATATTCCTAGAGTTTCGATGAAAAGTAATTTCAGCGTATGGATTTAGCAAACGTATTTATATAAGGTGGGCATTTTCTTGCAATATGACCACTTGTTCTGTCTTTTTCCATGAAATGGTGTCATGTTCCTCGCTTCATTGTTTGTATTTGGTTGCATCATAGTGCAGACACGGTCCTTCTAAAGGTAACTGATGATCAACAGCTACATGCTGAATCTGATGAAAGCATAACTCTCTATTAGATTCCAGTGCCTTATTTGATCATTGGATCTTTCTGCAGTGGATCATTCTGTTCTAATAGACAGACTTTAGAATTGGGTTGGCATCTGGGACTGAACTGATTTTTGTCTCGTTGAATAAGGTATCTTTAGTAACCACAGGTGATTTTGTATTGTCATCAGCCACAATAAAGTTTGGTGTTCCCCAAGGATCTATCCTTGAGCCCATTTTGTTCTCCATCTATATGCTACCATTTGGCCAAATTATTTGTTGTTGTAAACATATCCTTTCACTTTTCATTTAAACACAGTAGTATCTGTCAGTCAACCCAAAAAAGTAAACAAATTGGTTGTTTGGCATAACTAGTTGATTGATATTCAAATCTGGATGTCTCAAAATGTCATACAGCTTATCATTACAATTCAGTTCTGACATTTTGCCACAAAAATCAGAAACATGTCCGATTTGGATCAGTTTTAACATTTAAGCATACAGCTAAATCATACATGCAGTTGTACCATCAAAGACTACTGTAATTCATTATATACTGTCAGAATATGGCTCACCTCCATGTGGCATGACTTTTGGCTGCCAAGTTGTTTCCAAGGATAAATGGAGATAATATATCACCCCAATTTCCAACAATGAAAAGTGTGTTCGTACCAGAATGCAGAGCTGAGCTTTTCTCACCTTCTCAGGTTATAAGGTAAAGGTCGGTTGGTTGTTCTGGACTCTAGAGGCTGACAATGAAGGGACATAACTCTTTTCTTGGTCACAAGCCTTGGGCTCTGGAACAATCATCATTTGGACAGACGCTTAGACACATTGTTTATTAAATGGCTTTAAATATATTTCACCAAAATGCTAAAAAAACTATATTTAGAGACATTTTTCATCTGGAAAAATTTGGGAATGAAAAAGATATTGGAAAATGATTTATTGAGTCATTTTAATTCAATTTTAATTGGTAATACCGCTGCCAATCGATACACTGTTATAATCCATATGGGTATGATAATGCATGATGTGAATTCACTGTGTGGTACTTCAGTATGAGATTACACTGATGTGCTTTGTACTGCTGTTACAGTATGACATGCTAGGTACTGATGTGTGTCTAAACATATTATGGGTCATATGATTTTACAGATTCACAAATAAAAACATACAAATACTATGATTAATGTCTTTTCTTTCATTAAAGAGTATTCACAAACTATTAAATCAAACACTTGAAATGTTCTATTTTATTTGTGGCATATGCACAGACATTACCTGTAAACAAATGCCACCAAAATGAGAGGAAAGTGCTAGCATTTGACTGAAGAGGTGGTCTGAGTATGTTTGACAGGAAATGCGCATAGCACCAAACATTTCTACTGATACAAATCCCTTATAGTGCTCCCCTAGACCATGTTGATAGAAACCACTTAATTGCAGATTGTGTGACTGCCAAACTGGGCAGAAGCAAGAAATAATCAATGAAGAAATTCTACCAACAACAAATTTCACCACGATCCAGGTATGTTTCACCATAGGCGTCATTTATGCTTTGGACATGTTCCCACCTCCTTTTATCACGGCCCATTTCGACCCCACCACTATTTGAAAGCCATCAGTTAGTTGAACCCGTCATTGTCCCTGGCCCTTTTCAAAATAAAATGACGTACATGGTTTTCACTACTGATTTCACAAAAACAGCCCTATAAAAGTGATCAATATATGAAATTCTGGCGTCAGCAGAAAGTATTATGCTACTGAATATGTAAAAGATTGCTGATGGGGATCAGATTGTAATGGCAATGAAATGTGCTTTATTAAAGTTATACAGTATTGCATTTCCCCTTGTGGACCAAAAATAAACCTTATGTTTTAACGTAACAGAAAGTATGTTTATTTTTCAGACCACCAACAGATACAGTGCATAAGAATAACTACAGTGCATTCATGTATGATAAGGTCATTTAATCAATGGTATGTTTGTGCGCTGTAAATCTATTAGAAATAATAATAATAATAATAATAATAATGTCAAATCATGTCAAGTAGCTTTTATAACAACCTGTACTGAGAGATACAAGAGGACAAGAAATTATAAATAATATATATAATAATAACATTTTTAATAATAATATGTATAATAATAACATATACTTGGGTAGATGTTATTATTTTCAGCTGCGATTATTAGCCTGGAAGGATAGATACTGTTGTGGTTATTGAATGGATATATTTGCCTGCATGACTGGTTGTTGGCACAACGTGCAGAGGTAAATGCAGCGTGTCATTTGCTTAACAGCTACTTTGCACAAATGCTATATAAACTGAAATGGCTTTTAAATATGTAATGTCACCCTTTATTATAAGTTTTGTTTTCAGACTTTTTTAAAATTTCGAATGGAAGTGTCAAGCGACATGATGGGGCATATATGTTATACTTTGTAGGGCATTCTATTTTAAAGTGTAACTATTGAATTTCCTTCACAATACACCTGCTGAGGTGCAGAACACCAGTGATCCAGAAACTCCGCTTCAACAAATGAATACCATAATTACAATTTTGCTATATTAATTTTAAACATGGATGCAAACAGTATAAACCTGAAACATTGTCCCACTTTACCTCAATAAAAATTCAGATAAAATCAGGGACATGTGTTGGCTCCAGTGGTATAGAATTGTATTTGGAAAACAGCCAGCTGAATAATAAGAGCTTCTTCACCAGCAACTGCATAATTTTGTTTTATGAAGCTAGCTTCTTGTTATCTCCAATGCAAGAAGGTGACTACAACACCAAAATGAATCAAACCAACCAAATAAAAGCTCAAAATAAACCTTCCCTACCTTAATTTTTACCTGTGAGGAAAAGCAGAATTTTTGCCTGATATGGTAAATATAAAACGGTACTCCTCTCTCTGGCAGGCTACAATAAAGCACAAATTTGATTTGTCATTCATTGGAGTACAAGATGCCCACACATTAACTGTTGCTTCCTGTTGAAAGGATCCTGTCTTACTTCTTTGTATCTAGCACTGTTATTGGTTAATAGCTTTCTATTTCTCAGATGTATCTACATGTCATTTTCTTTTTGCTGCTTTAAGTTTTTAATGCATAAGAACCGGCCTGCTTGCTGACTTGTGCTTCCATTTAAAGGATTCTCTGTTGCCTCACAGTAATCCTTGTAATCGTTCAATCTAGCACTTTTCTGCACAAATAATCTTCAATTCTCTTACATCTGCATACATTTATTTTTACCATTATGATGTTGTACACTTTTGTATTTGAGAGTAAATAATATTTTTGGTATTTGTTTTTTTATTATTTATTGCATATATGAGCTGCATATGTATTTAAGGTGTGTGTCTGTGTTAGTCGACAGGAACTGCTGCTGGTTTGATTGCTAGTAGTGTCAAAATTATAGTATAAACTTGAAAATAAGTTTTAAAAAAGAAGTTCATTTAAAAAAGGATTACAATTATTGTATTTTGGTGTTGTATTTTCAGAGATCTAGAACTTTCTGAATTCCAAATCACCCACAATCCTATGAGGTTCTAATGTACATTTTCTGTACAGATGTCTTGCTTGTGGATGTTTCAATGGTGAAGCTTGTCATAGCGCCACCAGATGGTCAATATGGAACATTGTTGCATAGACTGCAGCAACATACCTCTCCAGTACAGACAATGCAAAGCCTAGATCTCAAATACTGTCATTTAACTTTGTCATTGCCATACTGTACATCTCTGTTACGATGTAACAATGCTCCTTCCGTGCTGTGCTTCACCATTGTACAACTGTAACAGCATTTCTTACAGTATTGCACCTCTGTGTTACATCACAAGATACAAACCTACACCAATACGATGCAACACTGTATTGCAGAGATTGAGCACTATTTCACTGTTACTGTATCACTTAGTCATGGTGTGTCGCTATAGAAGTTACAGCACATCTCTGAATTACGCCACCATGTTATTCCTCTCTTTCTCAATGTTGCACCATCTTAACTCAAGTTACAACACTATGTCTGTATTACACACTTGTTCCCCTAGTTGTATACTACCATACCACTTTACACCGTTACACTCTTGTTACAGCACTGTACACTGTGCCACACTATACCATGCCACATAGTTATACCCCTGTTATAGTACGGTACCTCTGTCATATACTCTTGTTCATTCCCACTATCGCTGTATTAAACACAACCTGCCATTTTACTGCAGTTTTGCATTGACTTTTTTACAATAGAGAATTAGTGATATGGAGTATTTAGATTTTCCCCTGAAAGGGTCATTGAACAAATGTTAATAATTCCAGGCCTGAAATGGTTAAAAGTGTATATGCTGTATGTATCCAGGTGCCATATGAGTATGATCCCTTCCACCATCCCCCAACTCTTCCGCCCACACACACACACACACGCACACCAACTTCATTTTAGCACTGTCCATCACTCCAATAAGAGGAAAAAGGAGTCCCAAGTTACTCCAATATCAAAACCCCAAGGTCCCCATCTCTAGACAAATTATTCTGTGGTATATTCACTCTATTTTAACCTCCCTAAATGCTTAAACTGTAGTATTTTCTTCCACTGCACCCAGGGTCTTCTTCATATTTGTATCTTATTACTTTTCCAGTACAAGATTTATTGATAGTTTCTAACAAAAAATATGATTTCAGTATATTCTACAGAGCAAAATCCAATATTGCAGCCACCAATTCAATTGCTTTTATCAGAGTGCAGAACAATAAAGAAAGAAAGAGAGACTTTGCTCCAGACATTCGACATGAATGTATTGTTAAAGGAGATATGATACAATTACAGGAAGCAATAGATGATAATTGAATCGTAACAGGATTTCTCCCACAGTACATATTAATCATGCACATTGACTTTAAACAAAAATGTGCCAAGTAAAAAAATGTATATAAAAATCTGTCGACATTTGCAGCGAAGGCTGGTTGAGTCGTTTGAGGAGAAAGTTGGTCTGAAAAGCGACCACGGTCGGGTTGTTGAAGCTTGATTATTGCACAAGTTCAGTGTTCAGTCTCAAGGTTTTCCTTCTTTTTTTGTTTTTTTTTTTTTACAGAGGTGGAGATTATTTTATGTGTGGTTAATGGGCTCATTTGTTTACTCAATACAAAATGGCAGCGAAATTAAACATGAAGAAGCTGCTGTTGGATCTGATTCTACAACATATGCATTTCAAAAATGTTCTGTTTTCCAAAACTCGGCCAAGATGTCTTTTTCCCTGCACTGCATTTAAGGCCTCCAAGTTCTGTAAAAGGACTAAACAATGCACAGTTCGTACAAGCTAAATTGAACACAGATTTTCGACGTTTTCCACTCATTAGCATTCACTTTTTTGAGAGTGGCTCTGCTCATCCTATGTCCCTTTTCTCCTTCAGTCCGAATATATATTTTGTTTCCCGCCAGACTTTGACTGGATTGATATCTCAGCACTTCGTCTTCCACGGGCCTGTTAGGAAATTTCTCCCCAAACAAAGTGAGCTTAATTTAGGTGTTTAATTAAACAAACAAGTGCATTTTAATTGTGTCTCCCATATTTTTTTTTGGTGATGTTTCTTTAATGACTCTTTAATGATATTGCCCGGGAGATATTTGGGGGAGGGACTTTAACCAAATCAAGGAGGGCCTTTCACCAAATATTAGGCCTTATGCAAATAAAGACGGTAAACAACTTTACCTACCAAAACGGGAAAACAAAGAGGTAATCTGATTTGGTTTGTGGTGCAGGAGTGGCTGTGGGGGGGGGGGGGGGGGGCAGGTGGTAGAGTGGCAGAGGGAGAAGAGAAGGTGGGGTTTGTGAGGGGGGGGGGGTGGAGGGGGTGAACGATGTGTGCTTTTATGAGGGAGGACAATGAAAAGCAAAATAATAATAACTTCTAACTTTGATGGTTAAATATATTCTCCGCCCTGGTGCGGTGTGTGTAGGCAGGAACGGGTGTGGGGGCAGAGAGGTTAAGTAGAATAGAAGGCGTCCATACTTCAGATTGGCAGTAGGCTGCAGCAGGGATAATCTAATCAGGGGCCAAATTCAATTAGCCGGTCTCGGGGGCTGCCGGGGGAGGCAGCCGCGCAGAGCGCCAGGGCGGAGGTGGGGGGGGTGGGGTTGGGGTGGGGGGGATTGGTGTGTGGGGGGGGGTGGGGTTATAGATAGAGAGCCCCTCCCAGACATTCTGCTGTTCCCAGTTCCAAAGCCTTTGCAAGATGAATGCAGATGAAACCTGAAATATGAAAATCTGAAATAATTTATGGAAGTTGTCAGGGTTGTGCAGCAGAGCTGGTGGGGGTAATTTTCCTCCCGAGACGGAGGGGGGAAAAACTGGCTGACTGGCGCTAGCCTGGGCTGCATCTGCTGTCGCTGTGCTCACAGTACATTAGTACCCCCAATACACACACACACACACTGTAAATGAATAAGTAATCAGTACTCTCCTGGATGACCCTGAGCCTTGGGAAGGACCAGAAGGGGAAACAGCATCTCAGACAAATTACAACCCATTATAGACAGGCTTGCACCATCTCATTATGTCCAAGGAGATCTATTTTCATTTGCACAAATTTGTTTGGAATTCTCTTATTTATTTCAGCATCCATTATCAAATATGGAAAATCAGATTAGTTTGCAAATGTTTTCTTTCTGGGCGGATTTTTTTTGTTGATATTTGCGAGTGGGTGTGTATATGTGTAATTGTTTTTGTGTGTGTGTGTGTGTACACATGCCTGTTTGTATTTGTGTGTATATGTATGCGTGTGTGTCTGTATTTATGGATATAAACATGTATGCATGCCTGCTAATTTTTCTTTGTGCGTGTGTATTCTGTACATGAGTGTATGATTTTGTAAGTGTATGTGTGCCGGTGTACGTGTGTGTACATTTGTGTGCCTGGGAGTGTATGTGGATGCGCCTTTTGTTGGTATGTAATACATAGTGACAGGATTTTCTTCATTTTCTTTCTTCTTCTGCATGAAAAATAGCAATAATAACAAAAGGAACCGGACCTCATCCAGGAAAATCCCACAGACTCACAAAACATGTCTGCAAGCTTTATATATCAGACCCCAGGAAGCAAAGAGTTGAAAACATTTGTGAATTATCCTTCTGTAATGCAATCTCTTTTCTTTTAAGCAACCTTAAAAATGATTTCTCCTCAATGTCCTATTTTTAAAAGCTCTCCACGAATACCAGGTTATGAATGTTTATTTGCAGAGAGCCTTACCCCTCTGTCACTGTGTATCACTGTGTGTTGTGATGCTTCCGTCTGAGCCCTCTCCCGAGCTGGGCGAATATTATCCTCCATCTAGTGAATTAAAATCTCCGGGTAAACATCCTCTCGCAATGTCTTTACTCTATTCATATGCTCCATGAATATTATCTTTTCACAGTGCTGAGAAATTTCACAGTTATTTCTTCATGCTTGTGTTGTTTTCAAAACATATTTTCTTTGTTCATAAAGTCAAATGTTCCCTTTGGGATTATAATAGCTTATTCAAGAGAGACTATAGCACACAGCTGAGGAGTTTGCATGTTCTAAAAACACTGTTTAAAGAATGTCATATATCATATAAAGGATAAATAAATAAAACACTGGAATTTCATAAAATAAGATTGTTCAGGGGCCTAAAACACTAGAATTATTGTATTGCAAAACTATGATTGCAGTATTTGATTGTAGATGTGTAGAATTTAAATATGTTTATATTTGTATGGGATGGTTTTATATTTGTTGTGTTTATTTAATCAATATATGTCCTTTAATGTATCTACTGAAGCAAATATGATTTTACCATTTCATATCTCTTCAAATTATCAGTGTATTTGCCATCCAGTATTACACCAGTACATTGTATCCTTGAACAAAATTAACAGTAATTTTCACTGTTTACTTATTATATATCTATAATACTCATGTTAAGACATTAACTCATTCCATGTATTGTTGCATTAAAATGAACCGACACTTT
>JAFBMS010002880.1:0-23359 GCA_019788955.1 Albula glossodonta
CGTTCATATTTTTAAGTTTTCCCAATGAGAATAGTCATCATAATTTCTTAGGCAAAATCGCCTAGTTCTGAAGATAAAAAAAATGACATTGTTTCACCGTTTTGTGAGAAAACAGCACTGTTTGAACTCACTGCTGCAGGACATTGCCCTGTCCTCGCGGAGGACAGGGAAATTTTGGGTTTTTTATAATCTGCACACAAAACAATGTATGTATGTAAATGTCAAATTAAATCTTTTAGTTATTTATTCGTAAGATCTAAAATCACATTACTAAATCAAAGATCTCAATCACATGTCTATTTATGTATGCATTTCTTTGCCCCACAATATCGTTAGACAATTGCATATTACAGACCAGATTAAAATGAAAAAACTTAAATAAAAGCACCGTGCGTGCGTTTGTGGGTACAGGCGCATATTTCTGGGTGCTGGGTGACAAGGCTGGCTCGCTCGAGGCGGGGACTCACCTGATCGGACTCGCACTCGCGCGTACAGGTGCTCATAGCATCTACCCACAGGTTGGGGTTCATCTCGTTGGGACACATGCCCGCATGAGAGTACACCACCTTGGGCAGGGTCATGGCCCGCACGCGCCCGTCTGGGAGCAGAACGAGGCACTGCCCAGCCAAAAACCAGATCCACCGCGGGAAAAGCAGCCGCCACATCTCCAGGGCTCACCGGCGGCACGGGGCACAGCGAGAGGCAAGAAAAAACACGCCTTCTGGAGTGCAAAATAATCAATCAAACAAAAGACCCGGAGGAAGTCTTGTCGACTTGGACTGATATGATCGGTGTAACACTTTCAGTTCGATTGTTATTGAATACCCTCGTGAGATTAGGTAGCGATATTCATATCCCTATTGCTTAACTTTGAACTTTCTGATAGTAATTCCACTGACTGTTCCTCTCCGAGCACAGAGCCGGAATGAGCACGGGTTGACAGTTATGAGTTGCGTATGAACACATGAAAGGATTTCAGACTTATAAACATCAGTCGAAAAAATTGGGCAGGCGCGGGAGGGACTCCTTCCTATACCGCTGTAACCCCTTTTTAACCCTTCGCTTGCGGGATCATAAGCGCACATGCCGAAAGACTCACCCTCGCCGCTACGTAGTTTTTATATTTGGACCAATTTTCCCAGAGAAATGACGTCAGGGCGCAGCTGTCTCTGAGCGGTGCCATCCAGCATGTGCAGCGTTTTTACTTTTCTTTACTTTTATTCCAATGCAAAACTAAATGTATAATTATATATTATATCTCTAACAAAAGGGTTTTATTAATTCAACACATAGTATTCAAATTAAAATGAGTCGATAAAATAAGGAAAGATTCAATTCCATCAGGTTAAATGAAATGAACCAAGAAACAAAAGGCTAACCAGAAAACTGCCAAGAACTGATTAGCCCATGAAAAAGCGATGCAGATTAGTAGGGATGAGAGCCTCGGCTGAAATGATGAAATAAAAATACAGCGGATCTGCAGGTCCCTGTGCTGTCGTAGTTTGGCCAGATTGTCCTTTAATTTTAAGTTTCGTCACGCTAGTGTAGCTGACTTTATTCTACATATTAAATTTATCAGGGCCTGTGTTGAACAGTGTAGCGCACAACCAACCTATAGCCCTGACGCATCTCCTCGGGATGGGGGCACTTGTGCTGTTTTGATATGTTTTCAAAACAATTGGAGCACAGTGTATGTTACAGTCATATTGTTTGGTTTATGGACTCATGTATTTCGACATGTATTTGCCTGACTAGCCATCCGTCCAGCCGGAGCCCGCACTCTGAACTCTGCTGACCACGTGGACGCAGCTGGCGGTCCCGCAATATTAACGCACCGAGCTGGTCCAGCCTGCTCCCCATTATCCCCAAAACATTAAATCGCTCGTAGGGGCTTCCACGTCCCGCCGGTTATTTAGTTTAGGTTTACAAGGGCCCCGCCGCTACCCCTCGTCCCGGGAAGCGGAGACCTCGCATTCTCCGCATAGCGCGCACGCTGCAGAGAGAAAGGGTGTCGGAGATTGAATAACAGACCCGAGCAGGATCCCCCGCTGGCGCGCCGGCCTTCGGGATACGTATTGTCTGCAAACAGACCTTGACTTTGACCTTTGAATTTATGGGCTTTTTGAACTTGCTCCAAAGTAAAGCAAAACAAAACAAAACCTTCTTTATGATCTCGTATTTTCCAATTCCATAGCGTGTTTTTGTTTCACAGTATGGAAACATCATTTAAAAGGCGATACAAAAATGATTAATAAAAATCCTAACGTTACGCAAACTGTCCTTTTCATGTACTTTGACAAAACTACCGTGGTTTCTCCAAACTGAACAAATTCCCATGCTCTGCCCCTCCCATTATCCTTCCAGTAACATAATTCATATTAAACACGAACCCCAGCTTTTAATGTAAGAGTAAAGTAAAGCTGTCACATTAAATCTAAATGAATGATTGTAATATGGGTGAATGAGGTAATCTGAACCCTTTGGGCTGTTCAGCATCAGTACATTGCCATGAGTTCAGTTTTGAGCTGAAGACACAGGCTTTGAGTGTGTGTGCGTGTGGCAGATAGAGTGGCCTGTACATTCATAGTTTACAGGTCACAAACGGAATAACCATTCTGTAAGGATTAATTATATGGTGTCAGTGATTGTATTGGTTTATGAACAAAGTGTATGTATCATGTGACACAGGAAGGCTTCAATGAGCTAAACAGCAAGCACATGATCAGGAGCACATCACAGACGCAACAGCTGGAAAGAGCGGCAGGAGAGAGCAAAGTGCTAATGCTATGAGCACTGGAACACGACTCCATTACAGGGATAATGGAAGCGTATCCATGATGGAGTGACCTGAGGAAAGAGAAGCATTCCTTATTTCACATCATCTGGATTTTTTTGCTCCATTTGCAGAAATTGATTAACAGGGTAAGAGGGTATTTGGGCGTGTAAAAAGGGGACGGGACGGGCAGTTTGATTAGGGAGATTAGTGTCCCAGCCTGTCACCCCCATACAGGGAAATCTCCCCAGAGCTTAGGGGATCTGGGCTGACGTGCGGCACACAGCTCTAATCTGCCTCATATTCACTAATCAATGTCACAAGGTTTGTTTAGCACAGCAAACCACAGCTGTGCTGGGCCTGCTCGCTATGCTGACAGCACAGTCCCTCACACCACAGCTTCCCCAGCGCCCAATCACTGATCACTTTAACCAGTGAATCGGTTTCACTGAAATGAAAATAACAGGTGAGAAAACCCAAGGCTTAGCACTGGAGGGAAGCCATTGATGGACCTGACAGTCATTAACATCTGTACTGCATAAAATGCAACTCATGTTTGTGCAAAAACAATAATAAAAAATGAAGCACTTGAAAAAGAATCCAGATAAGGTGTTTATGGAGCTGAATGTACAAAAGGAGCACTTAGCTGCAGGGCAGCCCTGTCACTGTGCGCTGCTGCCAGGCATGCACTTTCCCTGAGGCTGCTGGAGGCCCGGACTGCGCAGGCTCTCTGTGGAATGGAGGACAGCACGGCCCGGACTGCGCAGGCTCTCTGTGGAATGGAGGACAGTACGGCCTGGACTACGCAGGTTCTCTGTGGAATGGAGGACAGCACGGCCCGGACTGCGCAGGCTCTCTGTGGAATGGAGGACAGCTCGGCCTGGACTGCGCAGGCTCTCTGTGGAATGGAGGACAGCACGGCCCGGACTGCGCAGGCTCTCTGTGGAATGGAGGACAGCACGGCCCAGACTGCGCAGGCTCTCTGTGGAATGGAGGACAGCACGGCCCGGACTGCGCAGGCTCTCTGTGGAATGGAGGACAGTACGGCCTGGACTACGCAGGTTCTCTGTGGAATGGAGGACAGCACGGCCCGGACTGCGCAGGCTCTCTGTGGAATGGAGGACAGCACGGCCCGGACTGCGCAGGCTCTCTGTTCAGCACTCATATTCCTGCATTGTACACCGAGTACACTTTCAGCTTCCCCTCCTGACCACGCAAAACCCCAATGCCTCAGTGAAGTGATGGGGACACAGTGCTGGGGGAGGTCTGGGGTCCTGAGGCTGGCTGGCACCCAGAGCAAACGCCGGAGGCCTGGGCCAGCGCCCCGCCAAACCCAGCCTGCTCCACGCCCTGCAGCAGATGAGTAAAATCTTCTGTGCTGACGGCTTCCATTGCCTCGAAGGGTAAAGTTTTAATCACCAAGAATGTAGCACAACAAGATGTAGGACACAATCACATTAAACCACAAGCAGATTTGTACACTGATTTGACAAACATTCAGTGACCTGTATAAAACTCTGACTTCATATTAGGTTCTAAGAAATATATTTCCAGGCATCTAATCTGTGAACTCTGTGCTTTTTGCAGATAAATATAAGCCTCTCCACCTTTGGCTCTGTACTTTGGTGAATGGTTTAACATGGGATTTCACGCAGTGCACCATGTTCCAGGCAGCGCAACATTTCAAATGTCACCATCTGAAGTTGAAAAAACAGTCATGATTTTTATCTTCTTTCAAACAATACAACACAGAAAATAAAATGAATGTAACTGACTTGATTACACTGAGCCTGATCAGTGTCCCCCTCCAGAGAATGCAGTGACTGTGAGCGCCTGAGTGAATCTGTCTGTTTAAGAGTCCCAAAACCCACTTTTACCTCTGGAGGGGTGGGGGGCAGTCTGGCCGAGGCTTCAGCTCTTTATATGAGACATAAGGGGGGGCACCGAGGCCGCCGGCCCGGCTGCAGGCCCAGGGATCACGCACCACAATGAAGGTGTTATTACCACCGAGCCTAAGCTCATTACGCCGTCTGCCCGGCGACAGCACCCACCTAATCCTATCCCACAACCCCAGGGGTGGGGCCGCACTCAGCCACGCCCACATTACAACAGGAAGTGAGAGCGAGAACCGCTCTGGCTTCACGTCACTGATGAAAGTTTAGTATGTTAGCATGCTAAACAAAAGAGTGCATGCTCTACTGTGCTCGTCTGTGACTGTTTAGTGTGCTTAACATCTGCATGCTTCAGTAGACTCAACAATGACAGTTTAGCATGTTACCATGCTACAAGTCACACATATGGGCATCTTCAGTATGACCCCATCATCCAAGTTCACCCTCTTCAAGGTGTGTTACTGACTGAACTGCATGACCCTGGTCAGCGGTGGGTTCTCATTGGCTAGGCTAGACTGTGAGTCCCTGGTCAGCGGTGGGTTCTCATTGGCTAGGCTAGACTGTGAGTCCCTGGTCAGCGGAGGGTTCTCATTGGCTAGGCTAGACTGTGAGTCCCTGGTCAGCGGTGGGTTCTCATTGGCTAGGCTAGACTGTGAGTCCCTGGTCAGCGGTGGGTTCTCATTGGCTAAGCTAGACTGTGAGACCCTGGTCAGCGGTGGGTTCTCATTGGCTAGGCTAGACTGTGAGTCCCTGGTCAGCGGTGGGTTCTCATTGGCTAAGCTAGACTGTGAGACCCTGGTCAGCGGTGGGTTCTCATTGGCTAGGCTAGACTGTGAGTCCCTTCTCAGCGGTGGGTTCTCATTGGCTAGGCTAGACTGTGAGACCCTGGTCAGCGGTGGGTTCTCATTGGCTAGGCTAGACTGTGAGACCCTGGTCAGCGGAGGGTTCTCATTGGCTAGGCTAGACTGTGAGTCCCTGGTCAGCAGTGGGTTCTCAATGGTTGAATTGCGAGGTTGTGGGACTCGCATGGACCTGCGTTCTCTGCTAAGAGCAGGCGGAGTGACAGCACTCCTGTGCTCACTGCTACCTGTGCTCCTGTTTATGCTGTAAACCCTCAACAAATTCGTGTTTTTTATTCTTCAGTGTTCATCTCAAACAATCTCTGTGACTCTTTGTGATGAAAATTATTTGACAAAAAATTCCCTCATCTTTCAAGTGCAGTGCATAGAAACTGAATGAGTAAAACGTAAATAAACGGGACACCTGTGAGTGAGTAGCTCTGAGGCCTTGGCTTGGCAGGAAACAGGATTACGGGACCGTATCATGGCAGCTGAGCACTCTGATCAAACGCAAATGTCACACATTCAGCAGCCTGTATCCCAGCCAAAGCACTATGCCTGAAAGGTCACGGTCTGCTGGGGTCTCCCACTTCTCTGGATCTCCTGAAACAGAACTAAAACGCATAATGACTGTGACGATATGCTCCAGTATGAAAATTAACTGGCTAATTGTGCAGCTTTTAATTTTTTTTAGTGTAATGTAATTTTTGGGCCCTGCAGAAATATAAAGGACATGCCGTTTACCTTTGCTGTCTAACAAAATGGCTGTGATTGGCCAGCAGATGCATTTTCTCAGGCTGTGCATCAGAGCCTCTGCTTCCACTATTCCACATACGCTGACTAAGCCCTGCAAATGCAAATCCAGCATTACAGTAACAACGCTGCCTTTTGTTTTCAGCACAACAAACTTGCTGCTGTGTCATGGAGCTGGAATGTTAAGTCACAGAGCATTTTTACAATCTGATTTCTGCGTTCTGCCACACGTCTCACACACTGAACTCTTTCCACGTCAGACTGCGAGGCTAACAGGACAAACAGGAGTTAGACAGGCACTGGACAAACAGACGCTGTGGTACCATGCCTGTGCAGCCTGACTCTCCATTACCTTCATGCCAGAAACCACCTGCTTCATAACGGGAAAAGCAGAAAGAAGTTTCTTCTCATGCCTGCATCGATGAAAAGGCCAGCTGATTCACAGAAAGGCATTATAAACACGTACCTTTGAATACATGGGTGATCAGAGCAGATTCACGTTGTTGAGTAAGCACCAGAGCAGGTGAAACTCTGAGAAACTCTTGGTGCAGCTACACCAACAGTGAGTGCTTACCTTGTAACCAGAGCGCCCCCTTGTGGAGCCAAATTAAACTCACACTCCCAGCCAAGCAGTATGAGGCTACAGCTGCACAACAGAAACGTGGAGCCCTGCAGGCACTGTGGCCCTCCGGACCAGGGTAGAGTAGCCCTGCAGGCACTGTGGCCCTCCGGACCAGGGTAGAGTAGCCCTGCAGGCGCTGTGGCCCTCCGGACCAGGGCAGAGTAGCCCTGCAGGCACTGTGGCCCTCCGGACCAGGGTAGAGTAGCCCTGCAGGCACTGTGGCCCTCCGGACCAGGGTAGAGTAGCCCTGCAGGCACTGTGGCCCTCAGGACCAGGGTAGAGTAACCCTGCAGGCACTGTGGCCCTCCAGGACCAGGGTAGAGTAGCCCTGCAGACACTGTGGCCCTCAGGACCAGGGTAGAGTAGCCCTGCAGGCACTGTGACCCTCCAGGACCAGGGTAGAGTAGCCCTGCAGGCACTGTGGCCCTCCAGGACCAGGGTAGAATAGCCTTGCAGGCACTGTGGCCCTCCAGGGCCAGGGTAGAGTAGCCCTGCAGGCACTGTGGTCCTCAGGACCAGGGTAGAGTAGCCCTGCAGGCACTGTGGCCCTCAGGACCAGGGTAGAGTAGCCCTGCAGGCACTGTGGCCCTCAGGACCAGGGTAGAGTAACCCTGCAGGCACTGTGGCCCTCCAGGACCAGGGTAGAGTAGCCCTGCAGATACTGTGGTCCTCCAGGACCAGGGTAGAGTAGCCCTGCAGGCACTGCGGCCCTCCAGGACCAGGGTAGAGTAGCCCTGCAGGCACTGTGGCCCTCCAGGGCCAGGGTAGAGTAGCCCTGCAGACACTGCGGCCATACAGGACCAGGGTAGAGTAGCCCTGCAGGCCCTGCAGGCACTGCGGCCCTCAGGACCAGGGTAGAGTAGCCCTGCAGGCACTGCGGCCCTCCAGGGCCAGGGTAGAGTAGCCCTGCAGGCACTGCGGCCATACAGGAATAAGGTGTAAGGTCTTAATACAAATTTACATTTATAAAATGAACAACTTCTCCAAATTCTTCTCATAAATTTCAAAAAGAGATTTAAAAGTTTAGGTGCACTCATAATGTTTAACAACACCCAAATATTCAGACCCAGAAGGAAGGGCACTCAACAGAAGCACAAAGCAGGGCTCTGCTCTCAGCCATCTTTATTATCAGAGTCACAGCTCGGCACGCTGACTGCACTCTCCCAGCCTCACACACACTCACACACTCCTTTTTACTTTTGTTGCAAATGGTCAACATCACTTCCTCTTGTTTGAGCCTGTGATGCCATTCTGTGTCCACGGAGGACAGCACATGCTGCAGATGCAGGAGACAGAAACACAAACAGACAGTCACCACAAAGTCAGCTACTCAAAACTAAAATAAATAAAGGACCACAATTCAGGAAAACGTAGCTTATTAACCCAGGGTAGCCAACAATAACAATTCAAAAGTTTGTGTTCTGACTAATTAAATACTGATCGTTTTTGTTGTTACCCTTGTCATATAGAACATATAAAAGTGCAACTCTTTCCAAAAACAAAAAAACCTGCCATTCTCTCAACAACGTAACTTCTCACAGTGTGAGCATGCTTTGGCAGACGGTCCCACAGAAGAGCACCAAACGGGGGAACGTCCCGCCCTCCTGCCTGCCCCTCTGTCACAGTTCCTGTGCTCAGCCCCTGCTGCTCACTCTCAGCACAGTCCCTCATCTCTCACACACACATCGCATAATTGGAAAACCGAGACATAATAATAAAACATGGATTAGAACTGTCAATACTGAAGGACGGCATGTCTAACATCTTGCTGGCTTTACATATACACATATGAACTAACTGCACATCCATTCAGGTCTCTACAGTCACAGTTATGGAAGGAAACTAAATCAGTGCAAAACTTCAGCTCTCATCTCTTACATTTTAACATGGGGAGCAAGACGTGCAAACTCATTCTCCCCTGCCAGTTTGGAGGAGTTCCCAGGATGCAAAGCGTGAGGAGGGTACAGCGGCCCAATGCTGTCAATTTACCAGGGGTCATTTCCCACCTGCATGTGCAGAGTTACGGTTACTAAAAGCCCATGGACGCCATTTTGGCTCAGTCTGGCTCCAGTGTGCTGGGGGCACTGTAACAGGGTGCCCACCTTGGGCAGCATTTCCCCGATAGAAACAAACACTACCGCAGCCTGGACCCTCAGGATGCCCAAAGCAGCAGCAGTCAACAGCACACTCGCATTTCTGTAAATGCAGTCGGACGCATTTCTGGGGCTCGCGCCGACGGCAAAATGAAGGGGTTTCCAGGAGTAAAGGAGGCAAATGCTGTGCCCATAGCGACTGCGCAGGTGTCTGGTGTTGGGTGTGTCCTCTTTGTGCTGTTTGGGGGCTGATGGGTAGGCGGGGGCTGTGAGGTCACACCAGCGTGGCACGATGCAGGGGGTTCGGTCAGGGAGCAGGGCCTCCGACATGCCAACTGCTGCTCCTACGGTTTACAAACCTGTCCCAACAGCCCCTCTGTTCTGCAAACCCTGCTCTGAACCACAGCGGCTGACCCGGGCGGGGAGGTGGGCAGGGCACGGGGGTGTCCCACAGAGGAACAGGGGAACCTTGCGCTGGAGCTCCACACATTACCACAGCGCGGGAGGCTGCGGGGTCGAGGGCAAAGGAGGGGAGGAATTTCAGATGGTGTGTGTAATGAAAACAGAGGGGCACAGTTGTAAGACGTGTTGTCGCGGCTGAAGTGCAGTTAGTAGGTGAGGCGAGAGGCCTTCATGTTGTAACAGGGCCGGTCGGTCAGGCTGCCCTGCCCCCCAGCGGCCAGCAGGGACAGACTCTCCGCCTTCTCCACCACCACCTCCAGCTCCTGGAAGTCCTGCAGCCGAGCCACGTCCTTATCCTGGGAGATACAGATCCTGGGTCAGAGAGAGCCTCACACAAAACCCAACCAGTCCACACTAAACTCCTGATAATTAGGGCACTACATAAAAACTCAATAAAGTCATTACTCCATAAAATTGTTGAATGGTGTGGGTGGTGCCACTGTGATATTGGCGGGGCAGATGTGATATGGGTGTGGTCATTGTATGTGTGGTGGGCGGTGCCACTGTGATATTGGCGGGGCAGATGTGATATGGGTGTGGTCATTGTATGTGTGGTGGGCGGTGCCACTGTGATATTGGCGGGGCAGATGTGATATGGGTGTGGTCATTGTATGTGTGGTGGGCGGTGCTACTGTGATATGGGCAGGGCTGATGTGATGTGGGTGTGGCCACAGTGAGTGCTGTGGGCGGGCCTTGCCTTTCGCAGCATTGTATTGGGCAGCTTGCGGATCTTCTCCACGTGGTCAGCGCTGATGTCCAGCTCGCGGCAGCAGACCCGCAGCAAGGCGCGGTACGTCAGCTCCCTCCGGTCTAGCTCCACCTCGATGAAGTCATTCTCTCGTGCACTGGGGTTCTGGATCCGCACCTTCAGAACGAGCTCTGACAGAGACAGAGACGGGGTGCTAATGAGCTCATCGCTGAGCACGGCATGGGAGCACTGACACGATAATCAATGGCCTTTCAAATACCATGAATATGCTGAGCAGGTACTGTCACACCGTGACAGGCACACAGGTAAACAGAAGCAGCTCACCTGTGCAGGTACAGCTCACACCATGACAGACACACAGGTAAACAGAAGCAGCTCACCTGTGCAGGTACAGCTCACACCATGACAGACACACAGGTAAACAGAAGCAGCTCACCTGTGCAGGTACAGCTCACACCATGACAGACACACAGGTAAACAGAAGCAGCTCACCTGTGCAGGTACAGCTCACACCATGACAGACACACAGGTAAACAGAAGCAGCTCACCCTGTACATTGACGGGAAAAGTGCTGGTGAAGAAGAAGGGTTGGAATGCTGGCACGGCCCCCCCTGCCCCCCCTGCTTGGGCACAGCTCAAGGGCTGTGGGACGGCCTGTTGCCTGGTGACTGGAGTAGGGGCGGGGCATAGGGGGGTATGACGGGGCTCAGGGGGCGGGGCCCCATGCACCGCACACAAGCCGTTCTGTTCGGCCACGGGCACCAGAGCACTCTCTCTCTGCGGTCGGGACTCAGTGAGTGTGCTTGGCTCCGGCAGGGGTGTGGGGGCGGGTCCAGGGGAGCGGTCACCATGGTGATTGTCACTGAGCTCCAAGGTGCCATTCTGTGCCACGCACGGCTCCAGTGCCACCCCATCTGCCTCCTGGTTGGTGTACAGGTACGGAGCGCTGGACAGGTAGCTGGCGATGATCGGCAGGTCTGGCTCCTTCACCTCCAGTACCTCATCTTCCTCCACTGTGCACAAAAACACATAGCTTTACAAACATACACTGGAGGGCCGCAGTGTCTACAGGTGTAACTCCAGTCCTGGAGGGGGCAGTGTCTGCAGGTTTAACTCCAGTCCTGGAGGGGGCAGTGTCTGCAGGTTTAACTCCAGTCCTGGAGGGGGCAGTGTCTGCAGGTTTAACTCCAGTCCTGGAGGGGGCAGTGTCTGCAGGTTTAACCCCAGTCCAGACCATTACCCAATTACACTACTTTAAGCACTACCAAAATGAGGCGCACAGAGAACGGCCGAAGTGCTGCTGTGAAAACTCACCTCCAAGGAGCGCTCTGATATCGGGTTTGGAGGTTAGCTGGACCGCTAACTCGTCTTTTGAAGTGAGAATGTGTTTGTCGGCGCCAGAGCTGAGGAGGTAAGCGACAACGTGACGGTGGTTCCGCTTACAGGCCCAGTGAAGACATGTCCTGAGTTTGGAGGGAAGAGAGAACACGCTCACAACAGAGTGATCCTACACTGTGGTTACACTGTCCAAATCAAAGCAGAGTGAATAACCACCCACGCACATCCCTGCTTTTAGTGTCCTATACCACTGTGAAATCCACACCAGTTTGTTCTATTTCAAAATCTAGATTTCATATAGTCTGTTAAAAAAGACATCAAAATGAACAGAGATAAACAGTCAGGAAAAACTGTCAATGTTTTGGTGAAAGTAATTTTAACTTTCACCTTCAAAGAAACGCGTGATTAGGTTTGAGAAATAGGGCAGCCCTAACACTGTTTCGGCTGTAAACAATACCCAGAGACATTGCCTACTTATCCTTGAGAACATGCTGTAAATGCACTTTAAGACACACCGGACTGCATTGATTTCTGTTCCAGATCAGGACGTCGGACGGGCAGGTAGGGACAGGTAAGGTCCACTGCCTTGAGCTGTAACATTGCAGATTGTTGGTAAATTCAGACGTTGCTATTTCGAGGCCCGCGACGAATGAAAAGCTTAATAGCCGGCAAAATGTCTATTCACATTACCAGCTGCAAGACAAACCTTCCCATCATATACTTTAACTAACTAGCTGATCTAAACGCAATTCGTAGATTCTGGGTGTAATTAAGTAAAAGTGGGGCCAAATGTATGATTGGTAACAATTGCATGGCTAGCAAATTGCAGTTAGCACCCTGCGTTACCACAGCTAGCTAAAGTAGCACATTATATGGTTATACATTGTTCTCCCCACTAGTTCTAAACATCGGTGGGTCTTTCGCAGGCTAAACACGGAAAATAAATAAACAGGGAGACACATACCAGCCATTTATTTCATTTTGTGAATTGATATTAACCCCGCTCTCCACCAAACTCCGCACTTCATCGATGTCGCCGATAGCAGAAGCCTCTCGCAACCGTTCCTGTAGTTCTTTATCCACTGACGGTGTTGACATTTTTGGCAAAATAACGTTTCCGTTTCATAAGCAATAACGTTGGCCAGCTGTATTATTCGGTCGTGGCTAGCAGTGCTATCCCAGACAGCGATTTTTTCTCCAAGAAACAAAGCCGAGGCAGCACTGTCTGCCACAGTCCAGCAAATTGTAGTTAGCTAAGTATCACCGAAGCTGCTATGGTCTTCAGGAGTTCTAATTAGGAAAGACTAAAATACGCGAAAATGAATATCTTTGGGTTGAGCATGTTAGAGTTTAAAAACCATTCTTACATACATACTTTAGATGTATGTCATTAACTTCAATGTTGTGAACTACTCCTCCCATGACGGGGGGCAGTTTTACATGTAACAACCATGAACAACGCCTTGAGTTCCTACCTACCCAGCATTCCTCCCTTACGGGAACTGTCCCTGCGAGCAATTTTCCTGTCAGTTTCCTTTTTGAGGAAAAAAAAAAAAAAGAAACAAATGAAAGAATTTGCTTAGCTTCTATATGAAACTATTTCCATTCAGTGATACAACTCTTGCTCCCGTGAGAGACCGCCTTTTTTCAATGCAACAGAAAGGTATCTGCACAGATTCTTTACACTCACCAGATACTCAGCTCCTGCCTTGCTTCCCCCTATGCGTCGGAACAACAGGGGATTGCGATGATATATATCATAGAACGTCCATTGGCACAATCTGGGCAAACAGTTTATGGCTAGATTATCTGTCACACACTGATCCGTTTATACTGTAGTCCGTGCAGAGACAACACTTCTCACAGTGCTTTATGTTAAAGGCAACCGTTGATCATCAATTCCCCTCTCAGAAACACCTTCGTTTTTTCAGGTGATCTCCCATTCAAGTACTAACCAAGACCACACCTGCTTAGCTTCAGCTGTTTGGAAGTTGCACAGTTGTAACTACTGAATAAAACCAATTTAAAACATGGATTGCATGTCAGTAAAGATGAAGGGAAACGTGAGACAGCTGCACTGTTCGTATTTTCTGACAGGAATAGAAGTGGTGGTAAATTGCTCTGGAGCCGTGTGGCATTTACATGAGGAACTGAAACATCCTTGGCCTCTCTCTGCCTGCTTCATTTGCATTCAGCAGAGTACGGAGGGAAAACAAATCTTCAGCAGGTTGATGAGGAGAGTAAATGCACCTGCAATTTCTCCCTCACACTTTATGACATGTGGAAATGGAAATGGAAAAAAAAAAAAAAACATTGCATGACCAAGTTTTCATACTTTGGGCGTGTCATAACCGTTTTTATTTGAGGCTTTGTTGTCATGGAGAAAGCCACTGCAAAGCTGCTGTTTGCATTGTGGGTCAGACTAAGGCAGATTAATCTGTAATTACTCGACTTGAGTCTGCTAAATTACACTGAATTTCAATGTTGGCTTCGTATGCTCAGAACTGGCTTTTAGAATGTGCACAACCCCACCAGCAGATGGCGGTGTAGGCCTAAAATGGCATTTTTAGAGCAAGGGAGAATCACAGTAATTTCCTGGATACTACTTTGACATTTACAGAGGTATTTAAGACAGAGTGAAACTAAGAACATGATTGAGCATGAGATAGTAAAGGTCTATGAGGCAACTTCTGCCTGCTTTGTTAGCCAACTTTATACTGGAGGTACAAGCCTGGCATGCAGGGGCTAGCAGAGAGGTATAAGCCTGGCACACAGGCCTAGCAGAGAGGTATAAGCATGGCACACAGGGCTAGCAGAGAGGTATAAGCATGGCACACAGGGCTAGCAGAGAGGTATAAGCCTGGCACACAGGGCTAGCAGAGAGGTATAAGCCTGGCACACAGGGCTAGCAGAGAGGTATAAGCCTGGCACACAGGCCTAGCAGAGAGGTATAAGCATGGAACACAGGCCTAGCAGAGAGGTATAAGCATGGCACACAGGGCTAGCAGAGAGGTATAAGCCTGGCACACAGGGCTAGCAGAGAGGTATAAGCATGGCACACAGAGCTAGCAGAGAGGTATAAGCATGGCACACAGGCCTAGCAGAGAGGTATAAGCATGGCACACAAGGCTAGCAGAGAGGTATAAGCCTGGCATGCAGGGGCTAGCAGAGAGGTATAAGCCTGGCACACAGAGCTAGCAGAGAGGTATAAGCCTGGCACACAGAGCTAGCAGAGAGGTATAAGCATGGCACACAGGCCTAGCAGAGAGGTATAAGCATGGCACACAGGCCTAGCAGAGAGGTATAAGCCTGGCACACAGGCCTAGCAGAGAGGTATAAGCATGGCACACAGGGCTAGCAGAGAGGTATAAGCCTGGCACACAGGGCTAGCAGAGAGGTATAAGCATGGCACACAGGGCTAGCAGAGAGGTATAAGCCTGGCACACAGGGCTAGCAGAGAGGTATAAGCATGGCACACAGGCCTAGCAGAGAGGTATAAGCATGGCACACAGGGCTAGCAGAGAGGTATAAGCCTGGCACACAGGGCTAGCAGAGAGGTATAAGCATGGCACACAGGCCTAGCAGAGAGGTATAAGCATGGCACACAAGGCTAGCAGAGAGGTATAAGCATGGCACACAGGCCTAGCAGAGAGGTATAAGCATGGCACACAAGGCTAGCAGAGAGGTATAAGCATAGCACACAGGGCTAGCAGAGAGTTATAAGCATGGCACACAGGCCTAGCAGAGAGGTATAAGCATAGCACACAAGGCTAGCCCAGAGCTATTCCTTATCATTAAGTCTGGAATGGAAGCTTAGCTGTTGGCTAATGTGTGATTGCAAGTTCCTGGCTGAATTGTGCAGCATTTAGGTTGCAGTAAAGCTGCATGTTTTTGTTATTTAGAGCAGCGAGCCTCTTTGCTACAGATTGACTCATGTTCATTACGGTTTTGCTGCTAATGACAGCCGTGGTTGTTAAGTTTGGCACTGCATAGTGTTGCCAACCTCTCTACACCCAGCAGAAACCACACAGTCATTGAGCTGTCCCTCCCGCTAAGTCAAGAGCAGGTAGCTCTGTGTGTCTCCCAGGATTCCAGAGTTCCCTGGAGACTGGGGGGCCAGATACTCCTGAACACATTATCCAAGAATAAAAAGATAAAAATCCCCCCTTACTCCAACAACCTCCATTGAAACTTTAAAAGACTCAGTCCATAGGTTTCTCACAGCACTCCTCATTCTGGGTGGATTTGACCCAGCATGGCGACCCTGCTGGAGCCCCGCCTCCTCCCCACTGGGAGATGTGTAAAGCTGATTTCTGAGTTCCTGCAGAATGCACATGAGATAGGCTCCGATGGTGCTGATCGCATTAGTGCAGCCGCACGCACCGCTACCGCCTCTGACCCCCTCAGCACACACATGCCACGCACCGCTACCCCCCCACGACCCCCCCGCTGTGCCTCTGACCCCCTCAGCACACACATACCTCATCCATTCATCAGCAAAATCTGTACCTGTCTGCTTTTGTCTCCTCCTAAACACACACACACCCCCCTACAGCCACCTTTCCCTGTGTGTTGGTTTTTATTGGCCAGAGGGATGTGAGAAACCCAGTCAGAGTCCGTCCAAAGCCAGGGGTTATTTCCCCAAAGGGACCCAGCTGAAACGGGTTCTGACACCATGGTGTGGCATGCTGCATGCTGGCATTCACTGTGCTTTGGCATGAAGTAGCATAGCGGCAGACTTTAGCATATCCAGGACAGACTCTATCGCTTGTAAAACTGCCCAGACTCTGCTGTCAGTACTGAAGCTGTGCCACACCAGGATTCCAACCTGCAGCCTTTGAACCAATGCTCTGGGATTTGAACCCGCAACTTTTGGGCTGTGGCTCTGGAGCCAGCCCCTTTGGAGGCTGAGTCATTGGGGAGTGCTGGTGAGCTCCCAACACACGCAGTGACAGCACGCCGAAGGGCCCTGCTGAAACAGGCTCAGCTCAGCACAGCTTTTGCCATTTCACTCTACCCAATTTTTCCCCTTTTTCCCAACCTGAGCTCAGCTGAACTTGTTGATCTCCTGTGGCAAACCCACCCTAGCACATGACCCCTCTGATTCATATGACAGCAGCCCTTATTTCTCTACACACTGCACTGCCCATCAATCACACCCTGTCCATGACGCAGGAGGATGACAAAGCCAGCATGTTCTCAGTCTGTACTGCAAGTACTCAGTCTGACCAGGTGTGGCCGCTAGAGAGTGACCATAGCACCTGAACTCATCCCGCTCACCCTCTACCACTCCCCAGTGAGGCTGGGCCAATTGTTGCCTCGCACAGCTGGGGTGGAGGGCGGAGGTGGCAGACGCTGTACGCATGTACATTCAGCCTATAATTAGGTTGTTGAAGGTATTGATGATAATTACATATGTCTGAAAAGCTGAAGCCCATCACCTAATGCTGTGTTGTGGTGCAGAAAAAGATGAGGTGCTTTTACACACTTACACAGCGGACATCAGGAGTCAGTGTGTGCATCGGTGTACGTCTCTCTTCCGCGCCGCAGTGGGGTTAATGTTAGCAGCAGCCTCCTTGCCCACTAACTCCAGGGCTGATAATGGCCGATAGCGCGGTGATAATTCAGCTTAAATGTATGCGTGTAATGTGGCGTGACGGAACCCCCGAGCAGAACGGTGTCCATTAACGACCCGTCAGGGCAGGGCGAGGCGAGGAGTGATAAAACGGGCTGGCCCATTCCCCTTTAACGAGCGCTACGCCAGCGCGTCTGTGCCATTGCTTTCATTAAAAACACCGCCTGAGATCTCTCCTTACTCTGCACACCTGATTAAAAAGTGCTCTGAGAACAAAGGAGAGACTCCTGTGCCGCATGAATATACTGCAGAACACGGGCACGACTTCTTTCAATGAAATTTCAAAAATCATATTTTTGCTACAGTGATTTAATAAGCATTCATATCTCTGTCAACAACAACCGTCACAGACAAAAACTGTTTTAATGGTCGTGCCAGTCCCTCTGAAATGTGTGTGAAACCTGGAACCAGCAAAATAAAAACCTCTTGCTGCTGGTGACGTGATCCTCTCTGTTTGTGATAAAAAGCTGCACGTTTCCCTGAATAAACCCAGCCCAGTGCCTGCTTTACCTTTTTACTGTCTGTGAACAACTTCTAAAATCTGTGATGTCTCGGCTGCTTTTGGGTAAAAATAAGAGTAAATAATCAGATATTCATGAATTCATTATTTATGTGCTCTGAAAAAGTTTTATGTTTGAAAGCATAAAACGGCTGTTACACTGAATCCATGGAGCCTGACTGAGAATAGCAGTGAAGGTGAGTGAATATTTTACTCACATTTAAATGAGTCATTCTGAATATTCAGCCACATATTAAAGATAAAACAGCCAAGTTACACAGGGTTACAGTACAGAATATGAACTAACCTCAAATCAGCATCACAAATGTCAGACATTTCATAAAATGTAGAATGTACCCCACAGTTTATGATGTAAATGCAAACAGTCATGAAGTGTGAGAGGGTAGCCAGGATACAGTTTATGATGTCATAGTTGTGATGTCATAGTGATCAGGAGATCCTGCTTTCACTCAGTCAAAGACTGACATTGACTGCTTTTCCCTCCCTCTCTCTGTCTCTCTCCCTCTCTCTCTTTCCCTTCCTCTCTTTTACAGGGGGACTCCAGCAGCATGGTGCAGGTGATCTGGTGTTAGTCATCACCATGGCAGCAGCATTTGATCAGAGGCAGGTAAATGGTTTGCCACAGTGGGCACAGCGGTGTTAAAACGCCAGCGGGTGGCCAGACATTCCAGCGTTGTATGGGGCAGCCTATAGCCTAGTGGCTAAGGTACATGACTGGGACCCCTGAGGTTGGTGGTTCAAGTCCCAGTCCAGCCACAGCAAGACCACCACTGCTGTTGGGCCCTTGAGCAAGGCCCTTAACCCCACATTGCTCCCAAGGGAGATTGGTTAGTCTAATCAACTGTAAGTCGCTTTGGATAAAAGCGTCAGCTAAATGACAGTAATGTAATGTAATGTATTTAACCCAGCGGCTCCGGGGAGGATGAATAAGGCGGGCCTGCATTACTGCATGGTCTGGCAGATCCTTCCCTCTCACCTCTTCTATGTTAGACCCACCTTTCGGTCACTGTGCTTGTCTCTGATTGGTGACTGTTGTTCTGAGTGACACATTATTTCAAAAAGTTTTTTCAATCATTCTCTTAACATATACTTTTTTACATTTACGTTTCAACTACTTTTATCAGTTTGTAAGGTTTACAGATATCATACCAATTATACCTTTAAAATAAGAGTTTCCTGACGTACTCATATCAGTGAATTAATGAGCAAACTGCTGTGCCAAATTTCCCTTCAGACATGGCAAAGCTATAGAAGTGGAGGGCAACATCTGGGCCAAGACTTGTTGTATCTTTTTAAAAAAATGCACTCTCTGTGTGTGGAGTTGTCTATGTTCTGTAAGGAAAGTGTGCAGTGTGAAGTTATGGCAGCTGGGTTACATTAAAAGCTCAATAGCAGAACTACATTTAAATGTAGCATTGCGTTGCCTGCCTGGCTGTCCTCCAGCTTCCACTGCATAAAGTGCTAGGTGGTATTTCCAGGATGAAACAGTCTTTGGTTAATGTGATTGATTGAGGGGTCATGTGGATGGCTGAAGCCGCGCACGCTGCCGATGCCCATCCCAGCGACGGCATCAGAGAGCTGACCATCCCGAGGGGTCCTGGAAATAAAGTGTGTGGAAATGATTTGAGGGTGAAAGGCATGCCACGGTCCGGCCGCCCGCTGGTTTCTCATTCCGTGGCGGCATCCCCCTGGAGACGGCGCAGTGCTGGTGCAGAAATGTGAGACTGCTGTTCAGAGGAGTGCAAATGAATAAAAGTCAGCGAATGCACTGGACTAATTATTCAGGTGGATGTGTTTTACTTTATTTAAGCGTCTCTCCCAGTTCCACAACCTGGGGACTGATTTCAATGAGGCTCTAGTGCTGGTAATCGATGTACTTCTGTCTCTGCTGGTTGGAAACCCAAACTCCTGCTGGGAGAGCATCCGTGCGTTACCTCCACAGTGATCGTAAGATGGAGGGTCAGGGTCAGGGTTTTTATTATTTTTGTGTTAGAACAAGCAGATGACATAGTCCTAATAGAAGGGCACTGTAGAACAATCTGATCCAAAAAAAGTGCATGTCTCAAGTACCGTGGTTTCGGCGAGAGATGATAAATAAAACCAGCAGGGGGCAGTAGGCGCTGTGTGTTGGTCTGGTCCAGCGGCGTCTGTTTACACCAGTGTTTACTTCCTGTGCTTGGTTACAGCAGCTGTTTGGTGAGCAGTCACGAGACTCCAGTGTTTGTCAGTTTTTCTTGTCTTTTTAATCTGTGAGGTTTAGTTTTTTCCTGAATAATTTATGACAAGCTGGCCCTTTCTTTGTCTGTATGCTGCCGATGCTGCCATACAGAGCCTACACTGAGCACTGTTTGGGAGTGAGAGTTTGTGATTCTGCACCCAGAAAATATTGCTCTAGCTGCCGTGATCCCCCCTCCCCTAAACATCCCCATCTTCCACTCATTCCCGTGACACTTGCACTCAGGGCTGTATAAAATCTCCAGCAATTTTGCAGTTTTTTCCACAGTTTGGAGACCCTTTGAGCCATTTGCTCTTTTAGTCTCCATCACCAGCAGTGCAGTAGGAGCAGCTGACTCCATGGCGCTTGTTAGTGGGGTAAGCACTGTCTGGGCATGTGCAGTGGGGGTGTGGGTGACATTGTGTCCTCACTCCTCCAGTGATTGGCTCTGCTGCTCTTGGCCACTCCCTCAAGCACTCACTGCAAAACCTTCCACTGAATTCTAGGGATCCATTCAGCAGTGCAGGCCTGAGGATGAGTCCTAATACAGACCCCACAGCGCCCCCACTGGTGAGGTTGTCTTACTGCACTCAATCACATACTCTGCTCAGTGCTGCCAGTCCAGAGAGACTCTAAACGTTTTTGTCTTTGACATTCTTGCAACTGCTAAAAGTTCTCTTTCTTCTTTATTTACATGAAGTAAAAACGTTCAGTGGCTGTTTTAAGCCATATCCTTTGCATGTGACAGCTGCGCTGGCAACGACAGATATCTGATTTAAAACTAATCAGCAGCAGTCTCTGAGCTGAATGGAACCACAGCAGCAGAACGAACAGGGCATCATTGGCAAAGTTTGTGTATGTGTGTCTGCATGTGTATGCTTTGTGCTAGGAACCAAATCTGTGGTTTTTGTGAATATAAATGAAGGGATGTGACCAAGGACAGTTCAAATGGCAATGGCACACCTCTCAATTAATATTCATGAATTGTGACCAAACCTGCATGTGGCAGAGGGAGGGAGCTGAGACAGCAGGAGCTCAGGAGCAGGTGACCTCTGCCGGCCTGACCTTGCCAACCCTGCTTCTGCATTACTCCGTGGGTTATTTCATGCATGGAGCAAACATCTCATTTAGCTGCATATGGAAGGTTTGGATATTAATATCCAATGGCTGATATGGTCATGTGACCTGCTGCTTGTGCTGATATGGAAGCTATGGCCTTCCCTTGCCCCCCCCCCTCCCTCCCAAGGCCCAGGCGTTGTGAGGACGCTGGGAAATGTCTAAATTACACTTGCTAATATGATGCAGGGACTGGCAGCCCTTTTCACAATTCTGTATCGGTGACCGAACACGTTTCGATCGCTGCAGTAGCGAGACGCCCCATCCCCTCTGTTCGGCTGGGTGGTTTGGGAGCATTGGGCGGGGGGCAGGAGTGTGGGGGGTTCTGGGTAATCTCTCTGTAGTTTACATGCTGAAAGCCTCCTCTCCTGACAGATGCAGGCATCAATAGTCTATTTCTGTGGAAAACCGTGTGGCCACCAAGCCAGCAGACCGCCATGGAGACAACCCAGCATCTGACTGCAAATCCAGCATACCACCACAGGCACAACCCAGCCCAACCCTCCCATCCCTTACTGTGCTGCCTCCCTTTCTTTCTGAAAGTTACATTTGGAGGTTCAAAGATGATCATTTTTCACCTGACCAGAAGTGGTAATTGATTTGACTCACTTTAAAATCATTTGCCAGTCATCTCTGAGTTTATCTGGCTGGCTTTTAATTTAATCACCAGCACTGCAAATTATTGTGAGTGTGTGTGTGTGAGTGTGAGTGTGTGTGAGTGTGTGTGTGTGTGTGTGTGTGTGTGTGTGTGTGCGTGTGTGTGTGTGTGCGTGTGTGTGTGTGCGTGTGTGTGTGTGCGCGCGTGTGTGTGTGTGTGTGTGTGTGTGTGTGTGTGTGTGTGTGTGTGTGTGTGTGTGTGTGTGTGTGTGTGTGTGTGTTTTTGTTTGCTTGTTTGTGTGTGTGTGCGTGTGTCTGTGTGTGTGTGTGTGTGTGTGTGTGTGCGTGTGTGTGTGAGTGTGTGAGTGTGTGTGTTTGTGGTTGTGTGTGTGTGTGTGTGTGTGTGTGTGTGTGTGTGTGTGTGTGTGTGTGTGTGTGTGTGTGTGTGTGTGTGTGTGTGTGTGAGTGAGAGAGTGTGTGTGTGTTTGTTTGTGTGTGTTAGTGAGTGAGTGAGTGAGTGTGTGTATGTGTGAGTGAGTGTGTTTGTTTGTGCGTGTGTGTGTGCGTGTGTGATTGAGTGTGTGTGTGAGTGAGTGTGTTTGTGTGTGCGCGCGTGTGCGCGTGTGCGTGTGTGTGTGTGTGTGTTTGAGTGTGTGTGTGTGTGTGTGTGTGTGTGTGTGTGTGTGTGTGTGTGTGTGTGTGTGTGTGTGTGTGTGTGTGTGTGTGTGTGTGTGTGTGTGTGTGTGTGTGTGTGTGTGTGTGTGTGTGTGTGTGTGAGTGTGTGTGTGTGTGTGTTTGCACATTGAGGGCTATGGGAACATCATCTGAAACATTTGCTGAAAGTAATTAGTTTGCTTTTAAAACAGCTGACAGAACATGGTCACAGTCCTTGTTCCTGTCTGAGGGGGAAGGAGAGTGATGTCAGGCTGATAATTCATTCATTCATTCATTCATTCATTCATTCATTCATTCATTCATTCATTCATTCACTCATCCATACTATTGCACATTGATATATTCATGCCTTCACAGGTAAGGATTTGCTGAAGGCTACGTTATTGGGTGTCTGCCTGACAGCGTGCCCATTTGTCAGCATTTAAAAGCCTCAATGAAGAAGAGGAGAACACAGACAGCGGTGGCTTTTCCTCTATCAGTACTTTATGTTTTGTCTGTTTTTTCCTTCCTTTCGCAGCAGGAGTGTTTGACGTTTATGTGTGTCCTGGACGAGCGTGGAGGATTTCACATCTCTTCACACGTCAGCCTTCACGGCAGTCTGACTCACTTTGCAAGATGTCCCCTCACTTTCTGAAAGCAGAAAATAGAATTAAGTGAAAAATGGGTCTTTTCTTTGGATGCAGAGGAGGATTGTGGGATTGGAAATTAAGGAGGGTTAGAAGGTGACTCCTCCTCTCTCTGGGCTCTGTAATGGGGGGTAGAGGGTTTGGAGCTGGGGCGAGTTGCCATTCAGTCCCAATGGTTGGGTGTGTAAGCTGGTTAGCGGCATGGTGTGATGGTGAGGGCGCTGGGTAGTGGGGTGGTGTGATGGTGAGGGCGCTGGGTAGTGGGGTGGTGTGATGGTGAGGGCGCTGGGTAGTGGGGAGGTGTGCTGGTGAGGGGGCTGGGTAGTGGGGTGGTGTGATGGTGAGGGGGCTGGGTGGTGGGGTGGTGTGATGGTGAGGGCGCTGGGTAGTGGGGTGGTGTGATTGTGAGGGTGCTGGGTAGGGGATGGTGTGATGGTGAGGGTTCTGGGTAGCGGGGTAGTGTGATGGTGAGGGGGCTGGGTGGTGGGGTGGTG